>JAVFHW010046095.1:1395-33455 GCA_032159205.1 Eurystomus glaucurus suahelicus
TGCGAGAAGAAATGAAGAATTTTAAATTAATTTCCCTTGGAGCAGTTTTGTTTTCAGCATCTGTTCTAGGTCCAAATAGATAGTAAGTGTTGGGGTGGTTAGTGATATGGCCAAGAATGACTGGCAAGGGAGGGACAGAGGTTTAGTGGGGCAGGGACTGCTTTCCTGGGTGTCTGTGTGACCCTCATAGCATAGTTGCAACATACAGAGCGTGTGGCAATGATCGTCATTCTCTTGGAATTTTGTCATCTTCAGTTTGTGATGAACAATTAACTTGTAAATAAAGGACTGGGTCTGCCATGGAGATACATGTTTTTTTCTGGGCACAGAAATAATTGGTATTCACAAAGGTGCTGGTGAATTTATATGGTAGAGATTACAGCAGGTCTCCAGCCTTTCAGCAGAAAGGAGTGTTTTGCCGTTGTGTTCCAATGCGTCATCCATCATCGAGGGATTAATCACGATTCACGTGAGGTGGTCTGAAAAGACCTTTGATGCTAGTCTCAAAAAAAACTCAGTAAGGGAACTCTCTCACCCTGAAAATATTGAATGTGTTATGATCTTGACAGTTAGTTTGGGAAAACTGTCTTTGCTTGGAACTCTAGTTAAATGAGAGAAGCAGGTTAGTGACAACTTCACTGTCTTCAGGTTGACTAGGCCTTACGGAATTTATTCTGCAGTATTTAAGGAACTGAGAGCCTGTGGGAGTGGGAAAAGCTCCAGCATACTGAAAAGAGTTGAGGAGCACATCCTCTCACAACACCTAGAAAAAGGCAGGACTTCGGTATGTTCCGGGGAAGAGTGTTCACATCAAGGAGTCTGATGTCAGGACTGTAGTGTCACGTACTGCTTGGTGTTTTCACTTCTCTGCGTTGAAAGAATGTTCTTACCGAACACACGGGTGTTGTGGTCTTGAGAAACTCAAGAAACAGTCTGAAATCAATAGCATTGATTTCAGCCATTTTGGTGTAGGTGGATTTAAATTACCATGTTTAGGAATATTACCTTATGCAGGCCAGTAACAGCTGACTAGGCAGCAGTTCTGTGGGAGAGTATCTAGGAGTTGTAGTGGTTCCTAAATTATCATGAGTCAGCAACATCACTGTAATGAAAATTCACTTGTCATACTGGAACGTATAAAAGAGCATTGTAAATAAGGTAATGAAACAATTCTTCCGTTCTGCTGAGGAATGGTGGGTCTTCATCTAGAAGTATCTCATTCAGTTTGTGATACTGTCATACTTTGGGAGAATTATGGCTGGGTAACAAGATCTGTAAAGAAGAAAATCTTTCTAAAAGAGAGAACCTCTGAGTGTGAGGATTGAGGGGCAAAAATAATTCTGATTGTTTAGCTCTAGAATAGTTTTACACAACTTGTTTCATTAGACATCAGCAGGTGATCTATAAAGCAGCTTTAAAATGTTACCTGCAGGTTTAACCGGGAGCAGTTCTGACATCCTGTCACTACCTATGAGCTGTCATGCTTGGTAGGTGGGTCACATCAGGTTTTTTTCAACATTAGTGCTTTGAACTTAAAAGCTTGTAGCTTCAACAGTACAATTGTGGGGGGTGGGTGTTTGTTTTTTTAAAACATGACTGTATTTGATCCCAGAATATGTTCTTACATCCTTTTTCTGCTGCCAAACAGTACTGAGATACAAGGTGGTTGGTGGGACTTCCCCCTGACACCTACCCTCCCCCTAAAAAAAAAAAAAGCCCTGTTACCTACTAAGGTTGCCTTTCAGTCAGGAATACTGGAGAAAAGATGTCTTGCAAGGTATCTGCAAAGAGAGGTTGGTCAGCTTGCCATATGCATCATTAATAGAACGAGTAGTTATGGGTTGAAAATGCAACAGGATATATTTAGTTAGGCATTAGGTGCAGGGACGAGCTTTCAAGCCATAAGGATAACCAAACCAGATTGTAGAGGTATGCTGGAATGCCAATTTCTTTTCATTTACAGTTCCCCAAAAAAATTTCCAGTGGAGGTATGAATAGATGCATAAAGAATTCCAGTCCACTGATAACACATTTTTCTGATACCTTTTCAGACATTTTAGGATTAATTTTTGGACTTTTGCAGCCTGGAGGTCACTGTATGAATGGGTGGAGGGAGGCTTTGCTTGGTTTCTCTAAGACACCTGATGGGAGAGGGTAGAGCTCAAACCTTTTAAATCTCAGGAGATGGGGATGAACTGTGCATCTGAAGATTATTCTTTTTTTCCCAGATGTTTTCCTAGTATTCCCTAGTTTATGGTAGAACACTAGGATAGACAGATGACATTGTTCAACTTCTCCTGCACAGTGTACCTGCAGAATAACAGCACAGTAATTCTTTGCAAGATCTAAAGATGAGGCTCAAACCAGCTGGACAACACCTTGTCTATAACTCCTTGCTTTGTCTCCAAGAGTTTCATGAACTGGATCATAGTGAGAGTTGCAGCAAAACACTGAACATCCAAAGAGGATCTAGCTGCCAGCTGCAACAAATCATCAGCTCACAGGATTAGGGATCACTTGTTCCTTTTTTTTCAGGCCAAGACCAAACAAATGGAATATTTATTATTTGTGCAATTTGTATGTATAGGACTTGTTTTAAACTGAATTGTCTTCACTGACTTTTCTGCACTGGTAATTGATAGTGCTTTAATTAAAGTGCTGAAAATGTTAAGCTAGTGGAACGAGAAGCACAGCAGTGTTAACTTTACAAAGTCTAAAGCAGGTGTTGTACACATGCTGAAAAGTGCTGAGTGAACATGTCTTTGTCACGTCCTAGTCACAGACAAATAAATGTGGAGTTTGTTCTTATTGTCCTGATATTAAGGTAAAAATATTTGGAAATAACCCAAGTGGAGGGAGGGGCAGAGAGGGGATGATTAGTCCCTCAGTCTTGGGCTGCTGTCTTGGTACCTATAACTGGAATGTACCGCCCTTCCCAGTTTGAAGTCCTGGTCTTGTAGGGCCAGTGTGATGGTATTGAGGGGGAGAATTACTATAATGTTGTTTAGAAAAATGGTCTTATTTCTGAATGTCCTTCTCTGTTTATTTTGTTGACTCTCAATTCTTTCCTCTTAGCAAGTGACATGCCTTCTACTCTCTTATCCTTCATCTGGAATGCAAATCTGTACTTTCCTGTGCCTGATTTATAGTTTCTCTTGCCTTGACACAAATATTTGATAAATAGTCTGGTTGCACTTGATGCTCTTTTCCAAAGGAAATATGTTTTCCACAGCTCCAAACAGAATATATTTAAATGTAAATGTGCTATAGTAGCGATGTTAACCCTGGTAAAATACTGGGTAAACCCTGTAAAATACCCTTAGTGGGAACAACCATCCTTTTTTTTTTTTTTTTTTTTCTTTGTCTTTTTGTTTGAGGGTGGGGGGGGGTTTTGTGGGGGGGGGGGAGTTTTGTTTGTTTGTTTCTAAAGGTACTGCGGAACTGCTTACTTCACTTCTGCTTAGGCTCTGTCTCTGGAAGACAGGTAGGCAGGAGGTATGTAGTATGCAGCAGGGATAAGTCAGTAATTACATATTTGCAATTCTTTCCTTATGATGGGGAACATTATCCCAGTGTATGCAGTAGAAGTGACCTTGTTCATTAAGGCTTTGGGCGGCCCATACCGGTAGGCTCTTCGTTGCTATTTCACTCATTCTGACATGAGGTTTTGGGGAGGATAGTGGTACCTTTAAAAGCAGCCATGACGCGGTGTTGTGCTTTGTCAGGTTCAGGGCAGAACAGAGCTTTGTCCTGACTTCAGATACTTTCAAAAGGTCTGTAGATCAAAGTGTACTATAAAATGGGTGTTTGATTTTGTTCCCTTTAAGAGTTAAAAGACCTTGGATGTGATTAAAATTAGCAGAATACCTTCTCCAGATTTAAAATACATTATTTAATAAAATGCTAAAGCTGATTGAAAGTTCAGAACATTGTTCACATTTGAAGCCTAATATTACTTTAAATGTTTCTTTGTTTTGTATCGGTGGTGTCGGTAGATACACCACGTGTTTAATAGAGGTGTATAGTATCGCAGGAACCTTACTTCCTGCAGTAGGGCAGAGCAGGGAGCAGGTTTTAGTATTTTGTGTAAATACCACAGTTCTCTAATATAAACAGTGCTAAAGACTGTTAAATGGACAAGGGAGGGAAGTGGAATCTTAAGAGGCACAGGAGAGAGGTGTAAGAGGTGACAGTATTGCCAGTGGCAGTAGAGTATAAAACGTACAGGAATAATTGTTGGTAGGCATAATGTCTAGAAAGTCTGTGCTGTCCCCGTTCTGTGCTTATAAGGAGTTGAACCTTTTAGATTGTACATGCTTAAGATGGTCTTGTCTTAGTACTGAGAGTAAACTCATTAGAACCCACTGGAACAGTTCAGTTGCAATGAATCACACTTGCTGACTGAGGTTCAGAGCCTTGTCTTACACAGGCTTCTGTACAGGTTCCTCAGATGCTTTCTTTTCCAAGATGTGCTTTGGGCTTGGGTGTTAAGTACAGCTTGCTTCCAAAGACAAGCTTGTGGCTTTGGGATCTGTGGTCTCCTCAGTGCACCCACTACTGTTGACCCAGTCGTGATGTGGGGGTAGCTGTGCTGGCAGAAACTTGGATCAGCTGGGGCTGGAAGAGCAGGCATCAGTCAATCACAACAGCATTGCTAAAGACGATGGTTTTGTCGGTTATGTTTTCTTATTCAATGAAGAATCTTTCCTATGCTGCTGTCCTAAAAGTCACATTTCTCTGTGGTTTAGTTCTGTTACCCTTTTATGCCCTTGTATCTTGCTGTTAAGAAAGGAAAAAAAAGTCATCTCCTTAGCCACTGCATTCTAGATCTCAGGATGTATTCACAAGACTGGGCTGTTTGGGCTTTGCAAGGTATGTTGTTGTGTGGGTGCCTGTACTTGTTCCAGAAATTTTGAAGGAGGCAGGATTTGGTCAGTGTGACCTTAGACAAGTGGAATGTAAGCAGGGAAATGGACAGGTTGTTTGTGAAGCGGTTCTGTACAAGACACCAGTGGGAGGACTGTCAATAGAGAAAAGGGTTTTAGGGTACAGATGTGTCTATGTGGACCTTTCTTAATCTACTTTCAGTTCATCAGTTAGTCATCTGGCTTGCAAAAGTGGTCAGAAACCTAACAGTTAATAGGATTTTCCCCAACCCCCAGCCTGTTACTCTGGAAAAACTTTTGTATGGACAAGCTTCTGGCATGTTTTCATCTTGGAATATATAGATTTGCAGTGTTTTTTCTAGAACACAAAACAGTTTTGATGATTCTGCAAGATAGATTCATTTGCTTTAAACTTGAAAAACAAGGTGTTAATCTTTCAGTAATAGCTGGTTTTCACAGGAACTTTTAGTATCTGTGTCTGGGAAGATTTTGGTTTGGTACATGATTAACATTTTAATCTGTCATTTAGTGTTTTAATGGGATTGTGTTTCCATAATTCTAGAAAATCTGATGTGAGTGATGCTTTGCATTTTTAGATGCTAGATTTTTTTCAGCAGCCAGATAAAATTTAAACAATATTTTTCACGGTATTTTTAATTAATAGAACTGTCCTTTATATTCAGTAACTGCTCGGGGGTCTAGCTGTGTGATATAGTGAAAAGAAACAAATAATGGTGGCTGATGTGTGTTAAGAGTTACTCTGCAGCATAATACCTCAGGTGTGTGAGCACTACCAGTTGTACGTGCCCTTCTGGAACATCTACATTTGTCCTCTCAAAAGGTAGCCGTGTGTCAGGTGTGTAGACAGACTGAAGGTGTGTCTAGACAATTGTATTAATGGAAACTGAAAGCAAAATGAAAGTAAGTTTGTTTTGTAGACACTTCATGTAGGTGAACTGCAAGTAAACACTCTCAACTTGAGAAGAAGTAACTCACCAGTTGTTATGACAACTGCTCAAGTAGTAGCGCTGAGCTTGTGTCTTTTATAGTAAGGCCTAATAATGCATGCAAGGTTGAAGCAAGAGTTATAATTACATTATTTTAAAAGGGCTGTGCATGCAAATATGATTATCTTACTTAATAAAATGTTTCTAATAATAGTAAGACCAAGCCATGTTCTATTTTCTTTGAAAACAGGATAATGAAATTTCATATGTGTCTCTTTGATATCCTTAAGGAAGTCAGTAACATGTTTTTGACTCCTGGGATGAGCTCCAAGTTGTGCCTTCCTATTTCTGAGACTGTGTTGGATGAATCAAAAGTTGTTAGAAAGAGGTCATATTTTAGGGAATGCTTATGGTATTGATTCTTTATCATAAACACACACCTATTGAATGACACTCCACTCTGAAGAGTAGCTAAGCAGAAAGGTCTGTTGTGTGTGTTTAGGCATATCTGCTTGATTAAATAACTTTAAAAGAGCTGCACAGAAAGAAAACTGATGAGGGAAGTAAATTCTGTTCTGCCTTATGCTTCCATTAAATTGTTCCCTAATTTTTCTGAATGCTTTTGCAACTCAGCTGACCACCGGATCTTTAGGAATATCACTGAGATCCCAGTTGATTTGACCAGTTAGGAAAACAGATCTTTACTTTTTTTTAAGTAAACACATCCTATTTAGAATAATAAATGGAAATGCAGTGAAGTGAACTGAAATTGTGGCAGGAATAGACAGGTGTTGTCCTTGTGACCTTTTACAGCTGCTATTAACTGGATTGTTAAATGTATAATGAAAGTTTACCTTTATGCTGGTTTTCCACTAAAGGCTCCACATCTCTGATCTGCTGTTGCAGGAGAGGAGAAATGGAATTATTGAGGAAGTTTGCAGGGTACAATGAAGCAGAAAAAGCGTCCAGTAAAATGTGTCCATTTCAGAAACGGTGCACTGTGGTACGTGATGTGAGCAAACGTTAGAACCCCGGGCTCCAGGTATTCCCGGAGAGGTGGCGTGCTAGCACAGCACCACACGGCAGGCCATCTTGTAGCTTGGGGCAGACTTTGCTTCCCGTTGGGCTTTTGCAGTTTTGTAGGCCAAGGCAGGAGATGGAAAAATGCCTTGCTGCTAAGGCTGATCCATATGCTTTCTTAGGACTTCTGGAATATCTTGCTCCATTTCCAATGAGTAATTTCATAGCTCAGTGGCTTTGATTATCTTTTGCTTTTCTCTCTAGTCTTATGTTCTGGTCAGTATAGGTCTTTACATATTGAATACCTCCTTGGTTCCTACTGTCTGGGACATCTGGAAAGCTCAGCTTGAAAATCAGAGCTTTAGAAGCTCTCTGGTTTAGAGATTAACTCTGATCAAGTCTATATTAGGAGTAGAAATGAAAGTTAACAGAAGGATTAAAGCAGCTGGGCAACTCTGTTCAGGTGCAACACAGCAAGTACACTTGGAATCCTGTATTGGAGAATGAAGATGTGTCCTGGACTACTGTGGTCTGTGCCTCTTCAAATTGAATATGCTCGTATATGTCTTCCATTTTCCTGTAGTGTTTTTTTAATATTTGTTTGGACAAAGATACAATGAAGTCTGGTATTATAAAAGAGCATCTGACGATTTTAACTTGACTCAGTGATAAATACCACTTCTTCCACTGTTGTGTTAAGTGACGTGGTGAAGGATAATTAGATACGAAACTTAAGCACTTACCAAGGGGAAAAAAGTGCTTTTGTAATGACAAAAACTTATTAAAAGAGGTTTCTATGAAGTAACAGCTAAAATATTTTTAATGCAGCATTTAAAAATTGATAATTGAAATTTTTTTAAAGGTTGATCAGAACTGCTAACAAGTGGAACCTATATGCTAATGTAGAGTTTAATTTTTTTACGTACTGGTATTACTCGCCAAAGACTTCTTCAGTTTGATCAGTGAAAGAATATTTTTAGGTATTTGACAGATAACCGTTTTTCTTCACCAGATATCCTTAATGCAGATTTCATTGTTCTGGAAGGAGATGTGCCTTGATAGAACATCTTATTTAGTGATATTATTATTATTTTCTCTTTTTCCGATTTGTATTTCCAGATATAAATCAAACTTGAACTCGTATAAAAGAAGCTAATTAATTAAATTTGCATTGACAAGCACTTTGGTTTGTTTTTTTTCCTGGAACTGGGAGTGGCTACCAGGGATGAACTTTGTCCTTGCTGCTTTCCATAGTGAAGCAGAGACCAGTTTGACAGAAATGTAAATGGAATGTGAGAAGAACAGGGAATTGTCCTTCAGGGAGTGTGTGTTTGTTGTGCACACGTTGATGTGCGTGACCAGAAGAGAGCAGACCCCACCTGCACTTTGAGGAATCTCTTTGTTCTATTCGTTATTGAGTGGTTGGCAAAGGTCATTTCAGTTCTATATAGTAATCAGGAAAAAAAAAAAAAAACAAACCCCAACAATTCAGATACTATGAAGAAAGGTTAAAAAATGCAGAACTTTGCAGCTGTATAAATTAGCTATACTCCCAGATCTTGATGGAGTTTTGGTGATGTTGTACCTCAAATATTTGGTAAAGGCTAGTAAGGATGATTAGAGGTGTTCAGAAAGCTTCCACAAACACTCTGACTTAGCTTGAAAGATGGATGACTACATGTGTACATGTATTGTGAAAAATCATAAACATCACAAAAAACTGAATAGAATGTGATTGGGCACTTTGGTAGCACAAGAAAACATCCAGCTGAATTGAGGCTGACATTTTTATAGCCACAAATGTGCCCTCTCTCATTTGGGAGGCAAAAATGTATAAATGTGTCTAAAAACAAAACAATGAAACAGATTTACATAGGAGCACTGACTGTCTTAAAAGTCTGAGAAAAGTACCCTGGGAACCCTGCTGCTAGTTGCTCTTGTTCTTGCCCCTTTTTTTTTCTCAAGAATTTATTGTAGGTTGCTGTCAGAGAAGGTAATTGAGAAACTTTGGGTCTTGCCCATTATGAGTTTGTGCTATTACTGCTTTCAGTAGTATAGTAGGTTATGGAAGTGGTCTTGAGTAGGTTGAAGGTGTAATGTTGGACAGGAATCAGAGTATGTGTGAGAGGAGGCTATAAAACCTAGGACGTGGGCTAATCCTGGAGACTAAAGGATTTCAGTAGTAGTATAATTTATATTTCATCTAACAGCAAGTTTTTTGCTTTGGCAAAAAGTATTGCGTTTTCATGTCACATACCTTGTTCTTTTTGTGATAGTACGTGCCCAGGAAGGCGATGACTGAAGAGCAGTGTATATGAGCACTGAAACATGGAGCCAGCTGCAGGCCGTGTCAGCATAGAGTGTATTGGCATAAGGCCTTCAGTGCACCTTGCTTGTGCACAGCTTTGGAAGGGTTTGAATTTACTCTGAAGTGTGCCTTCTGTACACTACCTGAAGAGAAGTGGGTGGAGATTAATTTAAGCATCTTGCTTTTATTTACTGCAACCTCAGCACAGAGCCTCCCAGTAACGGTGACACCCACAGGTAAGATTGATTCAGAATAAAAGTTACAGAAGTATCAGAACACTTGGTGGAAGGTTGAAGATGATGTGGAGGTCATTCCTTTGACAAATGTCAAGTCTGCTAATCAGCAGTGCTTACTTTATGCTAACTGTGCAAGCAGGATGTTTGCAAGGCTTGGACATCTGTCCAAAATGTTCTGTCTAGGAGTTGCACTAGACTGTTTACGTGCACATTAGACACTGCTCTATAATGAGCAGACTTGGTCGTTGATACTAACAATGATACCCAAATAGCAGGTTAGGAGACCTGAATCTTCTGCAAGACCTTTTCCAAATTGGTGGTTGGAGTTTTGCGAAGAGTTTCACCTTGGTTTTGATTGTGCTGAAATACAGAAAGATGTCTTGCAGCAGCACAAGTTTTGCAAGCTGTTGATATGCTTTCCTTTCCTGCTTCCAAAGGTACTGGGAACCTTTTTTTTCTGAAGTGGAACCTGGGTATTGTACTTCTGTGGTATTTTTATTTTTGTTGTATACTCAGACCTGCTTCCTACTGCAAGACTGTAATTCTGTGGTGTTCATTTTTTTAGATACCCTTAAATCCAGAGGACAGTTTTGTGTGGGCTTTGCTCTTTTTAGGTCTGTTTTTCACGTTGCTGTGAATCATTCTCAAGGTTTGTTAAATCAATTTCTTAAACTATATTGCTTCTGTCAATAGTTTGACATGGCTTAATTGCTATACAGTTTGTTCTGAAAAGCATATTTATTCAGAAGGTAATGAATCTTCTTTAATTATAGTCAACTGCATTGACTTTGTCCCTGTTTTATCCTCTACTTACTACTCAGGATGTTTGGTAGCAGCTTCAGAAGGTCACATCTAAAGGAATTCTGTACCTGTGCTGAGTGCAGAGTGATGAGAAGACTGTTCTGTTTGCAGCAGATGTTTCAGCGTGTCCCTATACATACTAAAAAATTACCGTGTAATATAAAAACAGGTCTTGATAGGTTAGCACTTCGGTTGTTTGCAGTCCATGATGCTTTAGCAGCTTGTGTTACAGGGTGGGATGCTCAGAAAGTTCCCAGGTCAGTATTGTGTTTGGCGTGTCCACTCTGGTTTTGCCACATCTTGGCTGGTAGTTTGTAGGGGTTGATGAGGCTGCTTGCTGTTATTCTACCTCCAGCAATGTGATTGTAGCTCACAGCTTAGATGCAAAAACGTTTCCCTCTTTCCAAACTCCCCTACCCATCTAGTTCCAGAAAGAAAAAATGATATGAAAATGAGGGGGTTTATTAAAGGAATGACCCAGAGGATAAAAAGGTGGTGATTCTTTTACTATTCCCTGTGTGTGTTTATTTTGAGCGTCTATCAAAGCCATCTAAAAACAAAAAAATGCTTAAACAATGGCATAACAAGTGCAGTGAAAACCAAAACAGATCAAAGAATGGAACTGTATCCAAACAAGGAAACAAACTCTGCTAAGTCAGATGTAAAGGCATACTAAGACACGCCTAAAGGAACCCTGTGAAACAGCTGATGGCTTCAAAACAGTAATAAAACTTTTCAGATGTGTCAAGAGCAACAAACCAATCTGTTTGCTTCTGGTGAGGTAAGATGGCTCAAGGAAAAAGAGGCCATAGCAGGAAAACTTTTTTTTTTTTTTTTTTTTTTGTGGTGGTGGTATTTTCTGTGGGGGAGTTAATGGAATGCTGGATGTATTACTGTCGTGAGTCTCTTGGGAGAGTAGCCTGGCTGCCTTGGAGCAGGTGGGCAATGATGTGGGCGCAGAGAGGAGATGATGCATGTGGAATGGCCAAGCCTACCTGTAGCCTAGGGTCTCCTCCTTATCTTAGCGGCAGGCTTTAAAATTGCTATGAAGTGTGGAACCCTTCATCAGCTGCATGCAGTTTCTCCACTCTTCCCTTTATTCTGACTCAGCTTGTTTGTATTGCCCTTTTGTAAACTAAATCTGGGAAGTGATCATTTAGAAACAAGAATGCCCTTTTCAGGGATCCTTTTAATTAGATTATTTCAGGTTTTGCTTTAAGCAGAGATCAAATAGCTTTTGACACTTGCACTATAGTTGCTCTGTTTTTCTTTCTGTTCTTCTCTCTAGCCATACTCTGTCACGTTTATGCTGCTTGTATTGATGGGGTTCTGTTTGTTTTCTTACAGTGACTACAGTTCCTGTCTCACCTCTTTGATGGAAGAGGACTATGACCCAGAAGTGAACTCTCTACTGTAGAACAAGAAGCTCTTGTGGAATCATTTGTGTCCCTTTAAAGGCAGCACCCAGTCTACAAAAAATAGAGTAGAAGAGCTTATTTTTGGACCTGGCATTTTTTGTTCATGTGACCTATGTTTCAGCATGTAAATGGTGAAAAACGGGGAGATAAGCATTTGTGCCTGCTTTTGAGCTTTATATCAAGTAGTGCTTAGCTCTGTGGAGCATTAACCAAGTTACGTGAACAGCAGAGTATATCCTAACATTCATTTTTTTAAATACTATACCTTTTTTAGCAGATGTATGTGATAAAAATGAAGTTTATATTTTAAGAACACTTGGGCAGATGCTTCTTGTTTAGATCTCAGCATTTGGGGTAAACATTTTTATGTAACGTTGTCCTTTTTCCAGGGTGTTCAGGTTGATCTGCTGCAGATCATGAATTATCCAGCAGACTTGGGTGTATCTGTTCAGTATTAACCATGGTGTTGCTCTGAATGTTGTCATGCAGACTTGACAGACCTTTTTGTAATGTAAAGGCTGACTTCTGTACTACCACAACGGGAGGAAATTTAATGAGGTGAACGTGGTCGTGGCTCTTTTTTCAATATAAATTACCTTCTTAGGGTTTTTTTTTTTTTTAGTGAGAGTGCAAAGAGAGGTTAAAATGAGCAGCTGAGGGGGTGAAGGGCACAGTTGGCACGAAGTGCGGCCTCTCGTGCTCGGCTTCGAGACGCACTATTGCCTCAAGGCTAGCCTTACAGAGTACTGGAGGAGGAAGGAACCCGAAGGTCAGTGAAGCACGGAAACTGAGGAGATTGGACTGCAGAGGCCAAACTCCGGGTGAGTGAATATATATACTTTTTTCTTTGCTTATATAGTGTTGACTTGTTCATAGATAAGTTGAAGTTGAAAAAGAGAGCAAAATGATACACTGGAGAACCTTCCCCAAAAAGCCAGAATTCAGTTATACAGAGCAATAATGGAATTGTAATCATTTTGAGCAGTGGAAATTGCTCTGATATGTTGGAAAGAACAGTTAAGTTTCAGATTCCTCAGTGAGCCACCTCAATTGATCTTCAGTTGAACTTCCACTAAGATCCTTCAGCCAGCTTGTGTTCTGTTCCTAGCCATTTGGTGTCCTGGCTATGAAAGCAGTTTCAGCAGAGGATATTATTCCTGGGTGTGAGCAAGTTGGTGGATCTGGATGCAGTTTTAAGTTGGAGGTGCAGGAGCTGGCGTATAGCTGTCATTCAAGTCTCTGATCTGCTCTCGGTGCCTCTAACATCATCACCGGTTCAGTGATGTTTGATTTACAGCCTCTGGAATAAAACTGGCAGTGATCATTCCTTTGTCAACTAAGACAATGAACAGTGAAGGAATATACCCCAGATTCTGTCATGTCTTGATTTTACACGTCTGTGCATTGTATATTTTTTGTATGCTGTTTGTTCTGTTTTCTTTGTACCTCCATGTCCACCCTATCATTAATTTTGTGGGTGTATTAATTGTAAACAGGAAGTAACAGGGAATGTTTAAGCTCATCCCTCTTTTGGTCAGAGGAACAAAGTCAGAAGGAAAAAAAAAAAGCTTAAGCGTAATATGAAAAACTACAGCACTTTTCCCCTCCTGTTTGTATAGGTCAAGCTTTGGGAAGTAAATGGTATTATTATTTCAGCTTGGAAAAGATGGTAGTCATGGAACGTTCTTTTCATTTAACAGATCCTGGCCATGAGGTTTGATGCCTCATTTTATTGAAGGGAGACACTGGACCTAAATGGCGCAGCATGACTTTGTTCCTGCCTGGCTTAACTTCTCAACGCCACAGTCAACCAAGGTAATGTTGGTTACGTTGTCACCTCCTTTTACGGCTATGACAATAATAAAAACTGAAAAAAACTAATTTTCACTTCCTCTGTGTTTTGAAAGAAGGCTTTTGGAAACTTCCTAAGGTGGAAATAATTTTTATTGTCTTTTTTTCAAGAAATGTACCTCTTATTTCAAAGGCGGAACAATCTTTGTGTTCAGACATGGAAGTAATTCAGTGTCTTTATGTTGAGACTTGTACAGAAGTAGCCTGAAAACTGTGGGGATCAACACTCGAGCTGCCACTTATTTACAAATCAGGAAATAATGCAACCCTTGCTGAGTAGTAGGTTGATAATAAGCCCTTGAACTCTTAACTCCAAGCTCAGAAACACTCATAAGTTTTTTGCAATCTTAAAATAAGGTCGGTTTGCCTGTCACCTTTTTGCTAAAGCAGGTTCCAGAAGAAGTTTAGGTTGACCCAGGAAGTCTGATGTAGGACTTTAAGAATTTGTGTTGCTTGTGCATGGTGGTGGAGAAAAACATTTTAACGGGAAACAGGATCATGATGGACAGTATTGATGAACAAGAAAGATTATTACTTTCATCTTCATTCATAAATATGAGGAGACAAAAGTAATTTCAGGATATTTTATCCATTTAAAACAAACCTGATTTTTTTTTTTTTTTTTAATACATGAGGGAAAATGAAGAGTAAAAGTTTCTTTGGCATCTTTGTGCTAGAAGCATTTATGTTTTCTACAGCATCATTGTTGTTTCAGTCCTAAAGTGCTTTAGCTTACTTGAGTATCTCTGAATTTATTTGGACTGATTGGACCCTCCGTTGGTGCCTTCTTCTGACTTTAGCAGGGGCAAATGAATGAGCACCTGCGCATCATAGAATTTCTGAAATAAATTTTGCAGAAGTGTATTTGCAAAGAGCACTGGTAATATCAGTGTGTGAAGTTCTCTCTGATTCTGTGTCAGAGAGAATGTGTGCCATTCTTACTGGGTTCACGTAGTTGTTGACGTCCTTGGCTAAGCAATGCAGATATGGATGCTGTATTGAAAACTAGTACAAGAATATGGGGTTTGGTGGTTTTTGTCCATAAACAAGTGGTCACAGTTAGACTGACAGGCTCCTGGAGTGCCCTAGTGGATGCTTCATTACATCACTTCTTATTTTCTGCAGTCCCCTGCAGCCACCTTTGAGAAACATGGAGAGCATCTTCCACGGGGAGAAGGCCGCTTTGGAGTGAGCCGTAGGAGACACAACTCTTCTGATGGATTTTTCAATAATGGGCCGCTCCGAACTGCGGGAGGTGAGTGGGAAGGATCACAGTGCAGCCTGAGAGCAAACATTCTGAAATATTCTACAGAGTGAAGAATTATGCAGAGTATAAACAGCATTTTCCAAAACTATACCCTTTCAAAACATCCGATAAGAAACATGCTGTTCTCTTCTCCCATGTCTGCTCAAGCCTTACAGGGTTCTGTGGTAGCTCTGTATGCATTGTGTAGCTTGGTTTGTTTTCTGATATAATAACACGGTAGCTTGATAAGTTTGACCTAGTAGTTACTTAGTGAACACTGACTTAACAAGAAAAACAGCCTGATATTTCCAGTATTCTGCACACTGCGTTGACTTTTTTATTTGCATACTTATCTCCTTTTGTTTAGACTGCTGGCATCAGCCGTCTCTTCTCCGCCATGATTCTGTAGATTCTGGTGTTTCTAAAGGAGCTCACGTTGGGCTTTCTGGCAGTCAGCCTGGCTGGCATGGTCCTTCACGGGGCCATGATGGTGTGAACCAGCGTGGTGGAGGAGGAACCGGAGTTCATCGCCACTGGAATGGCAACTTCCATTCTCGGAAAAGTTCCGCCTTTCAAGAAAAGCTGCCTGCTGAATCCAGGGAAGAGAAGAAGGAAGATAAAGAGCAGTTGCAATTTGAGGAGGAAGACTTTGTAAGTGTGTAGCTTCTTACTAGAAGTGGCTTTTCAGATCTTACTTTAGTTAGCACTGATAGGTGGCAGATAGTTGCATTCCATGTTTGAGGTCACAACAGATTTAACAAAATCATTCCAGTGCTGACAGGGTGCTAAATTTCACCTAAAGTCCTCAGGATTTGATGACCTGTTGGATTATCATCTATTCACCTTATTTTCAGTCTACCTACTGTTCCTGTCAGCTGCGTTTTGGTACACGTTTGTGTTTGTGGTAGCCTTTCCAAGCTTGTTTATGATCTGCACAGACCTTTGCAACCATCTGTCTTGAATCTTCAGGAATAATATTTGTTTATCAGAGATGTTTTCCTGTTTCTCTGTTGATCTGGGAACAGGGGTTTCTTGAGCCATTTCCTCCATCAGTATCTCCAAGTTACCAACTTCTTATCCAGCACTCTGATTCATATGGTATTATCAGTACAATAGTCTATTACATCCTGCCTCTGGTTTAGCTGGAATGTCTTTAGTTTTTCCAAACTTTACCAAATAGTACTTGGACTTACGACTTTAATCCTTACCACGCACATTCCTTAATGCTAATGCTTTGAGGTACATGCACCTTTGCTGCTTTCTCTTTCCTATTTATTTTTTTTCCTCTCCTGTCCCCTGATGAGGATTTTATTGTTATCAGACCATGTATTTAGCTTTTTGCATTTTTGTTCTCGCTTTCTCTAGGCTCTTCTTGACCAGTGTAATGAGATCAATATTGTCTATAAGGTTCTCAGTCCTTTCACCTAATGCAATTCCTCTGACTTCATCTTCAGTGCTAAAGCAATGGCTACCTCCGTTAACCAGAGTTTCTGGTGATAGTGGGCACACTTGTGTTTATCATCCACTTGAGCTTTCTGTTCTTACACAGCTTTTCTCTCTGGAAGGCTGTTCACAGCTGAAATTACTGTGGCAGTTTGATGGCACTGCTTCTATTCAGGAAGTTAGGAGTTGGAGTAAAATATGTGAATGCCTACAGCTACTTCAGCCCCAAATCTAGAGTCTACACTTAAATTGCCATAGGAGCCAGTTTGATACAAGCTTCTGGGATGTATTTTTCTTTTCAGTGAAGTGCCTGGGGAGTGATTGCATGCTCTTGCTCAACTGCCTCTGCTGGGAGTGGTATTCTGCATCACAGGGTGGTTAACACCTGGTGAGCAGTGATAAAGCTTGTGTGTAGATTTCTGTTAATCTTATTTCTCTGGAATACTATCATTCAGGATTTCTATAAGCTTCTTCTTTAGACTGTCAAAAGCCCGTTGAAATGTAGAAAGTTATTATAATGGTTGCAGTTGTAATGTTGTAGTCTGTCTTGGCCTAAACCTTTCTTCCATCTGCTTCTTCATTCTCTTCTTCAGTGCCATGATGAGTCCCTTTCCTCAAGTGTGTGGCTTTCTTCTGTACTTACTTCCACAATTTTTTTTAAAGATTATAATACCACACACTGTCTAGTAGCAAGCTTTGCCATAATGGTGAGGCGAGCGTATATTGTTTAAGTATGTAGCTGTTAGGCCTGTGTGGCTTATGACGGTAACACACTTCCTGCAAGGTCTGCAAAACAGGCTGTTAAACTATAAAATTGGCCTGGAACTAAAAAAATGAAACACTGAAATGGAATTTCTAGGGTCTGAGGCAGGAATTTATGCTATAGTATGACATTTTTTCCTAACCCATATAGAACAGGAATGCCTACTATTTCAGAAGCTCATTATTAGAGACTTATGCTGTCACCATGGTAACTAACAGATGAAGAATTCATTAAAAAGATTTAAAACATGGCTTTATTTTGAACTGAAGTTACTTGGGACGGGGGAAGAGGAATAGCTAATCAGAAACACTTGTCATTGAATGCTCCAATTTTCTGTGCTCTGCTTTGAGCTTGGACATGTCCTTAGTTGTTCCACTAAGTTGAATTCTGATGCTGAATCAAAGGTAATTCTGCAGAGAGCACTGAGTCCACATGCAGTATTGTCCTGAAAAGTGGACTTTAAAGTTCTAACAGAAATTTGTGTAACTTCTTTGTAGATGTTTATATATTCATTATTCCTTTACAATAGGAGCCTAGTATTGCTTTTGTTTTATTTAATTAGTTAATGCATAATTACTGTGTAAAAATACTGGGGAAATGAGCCTAGATAATTCAGGTATTTATGATGTGGATTCTGTTTTGTATTTTAAGCTGCTGATTAAATACCTAGATCTTTTATATGTCTATTGGTTGGTGAAATCTACTTAATCATACAGTAGAAGACTAAAGAGCCTGTTCTGAACCCTCTGCTAGTTCTGTTGCAAGTACAGCAGAAGCCAAGGAGAATATAAACTTGATTTTCAGATATCTTGTGACAAAGCACTGTCTTCTAATTCAGGTGCTGTTCAGAGAAGTCTGTCCGTACTCTGGGTTCCTAGAAGCATGATACTATGTTAATACTGATCATTTTTGTTGTTGTTATGTGCGATACAATTATATGCTCATTTGCATTGTCTCTTTACAGCCATCTTTGAATCCAGAAGCTGGAAGACACAACAACCAGAACAAACCGTTAGGGACGCCTTCTGGAGTATGGGGTAGGTAAAGGCAGTTACATCACGGTATCGAATGCTGATGCTGAAGCAGAAAGTTGTAACCAATTATTAAATGCTATTTTTTTTCCACTCAAAAACATTTTAAAGACCTAAGTGAAGCAGATAGTTTGCAGCTTTCTGTCCTTCGCTGTTTTCCTCCCACAGTCTTCACTAATCTCTTGGCCTTTTAGTCTACTTGAAACTGTGCTTGTCTTGTCATAAAAAAGCTGCTGGTGGCAGTAATGTTACTTTCTGCCTCTGCTTCCTGTCTCATTGCAGTTACTCTTTCATGCAGGCATCACTTGAAGGGCAGAGCAGATTTGAGTGATCTAGACATTAGTTCCTGACTTGTGATCCTCCTATGAGAAATACAGCAAAACTGTCTGGTTCTGTGGTTTGGATTTATTTGATTTTTTCTTTTTAAACTCAGAACAAGCTTGCTTAAGTCTGATGTGGTATAAAATCTATACCTTTAAAAAAAAGAATGAAATAAAGTACTAGTTCTAGCAACTAAATAAAGGTTTGTTACTCTTCAATTAAAGTGTGGCTAGATTAGTTGGGTTAGATACTGTAAATAGTGCAAATACAAACAAAATTCAAAAAACTTGTTGCTATAGTACCAGATTGTACCCTTTGGTGTGTTTGTCAGGTAGCTATTGTTCTGCTCAAAAATTAATGACAACTTAATGTTTATGAGTCTTTTTAGCTGTTTATACTATTACTGTTGTTAAATTGTTCTGCTCCTGCAAATGTGCTGTTTTGGCCTAAGAAATATTACTTGTGCCTGTTTGTAAGCAGCTGTGTCTTCCGAGGTGTAAGTGCCAAGGTTTAGGGTCAGTCCGCTAGGCCTATAACAGATGCTCTCTGTTAACCCCTCTTCCCCCCCCACTAAAAGGGGAAGAGAAAGGGGATAAGGGAGAGAGACTTTTGGATCGCTGTTGGCTCCCCTCTGCTCCCAAATGGGAGAGAGAAGGAATGAGAGAGAGACTTCTGCTTAGAAAACTAAAATAGCGTTGATGAAGATAATACTAGTAAAATGGAATATATACAAATGTATAGAAAACTGGTATTGAGCCCAACCCCCCCGATGGCAATTACATCACCATCACCAGTGATGCTGTAGGACAGGCACTGGGGAAGTCCCAGACTGGGCACAGCGGCAGATGGGAACTGGGTTCAGGAGTTGGGTTCAGGAACACACGGATCAGGACCGAAGGCAGAATGGACAGAGTCTTCCTCAGGTGCTGGCCATTGAACAAGAGGAGGAGAGAGAGAGCTGGACCCTCGTGATCCCTCAGCTTTGTGCTGGATGTGACATGTATGAGATGGAATACCTCGCTGATCAGTTTAGGGTCACCTGTCCTGGCTGCTCCTCCCTGCAGGTGCAGCCTCTTTTGCACCAGCCCCCTGCCCTGCCGTGGTACACACGAGTTAGCAGTGACCTTGGTCTGCACACCAGTCCTTGGGAGTAACTCTGAACATTAAGAGTTATCCCTGCCAGGAGCAGACACTGTCTGCGAAAACACGCTGTTCATTTCAGGCAGTGCAGTTAGTTCGCAGAGACTGAGCTGAAAAGTGAAATCACTGAACACACATAGTTTGGTTCTATCTCAAACCAGGACAGTAAGTTATGCAAAATATTTTTGCTGTGTTAGTGAATTAACAAAGTGGAACTGTGGTTGCTCAAAAAAATACTAATATACTAATATCTCCTCTAATTCCTCTAGTGTGATGGAAGGCTGTTAGCTGATGCCGCTGTAGATTTTTCCCTTCAGTATCAAGGGAGCTCTTGTGGTTAAATTAAAAAGATTGGACTTTGACATCCTCATCCAGTGTCTTTGCTCAAAGCTGAAATGGAAGTACAGCTGAAAGCAGTCTCAGAGTCAGATGTGTAGCGTCTAAGATTGAGAGGGGAAAAACTGGAGCAGTATCCTGCAGCTATTATGGAACTGAACGCTTATATTTCAGAATATTTCTTGTTTTATTTTTGCAGAAAATCCCCCTAGTGCCAAGCAACCTACCAAGATGCTGGTCATCAAAAAGGTTTCTAAAGAGGATCCTGCTGCCGCCTTCTCAGCTGCATTTACATCACCTGTTTCTCACCTGGCAAATGGCAACAAAGCCACCACTATTGTCCCAAGTGTCTACAAAAATCTGGTTCCTAAACCTGCAGCTCCTCCTTCCAAGGTACAGGGGTTTCCAGGGGAGTTAGTAAACTGCAGATCAAGGGAGAACTCTCTCCCTTGACAAGGGAATCAACCCCCTGGCAAACAGTACAAATTGAATTCCAGTAGTTTGTGGGATAGTGGCCTTTACAGTAGGGATCTGTTTGTTACTAAAATTGCTGTTCCCTGCTAAAATGCTGTATGGTCTTATCCATACAGAGAACTGACCTCTCTTCTGACTGTACAAATGTCTGTTTGAATGGGTGTGTTCTCATGCGTTAGACAAATCCTGATCTTAATTAGACAAAACAAGCAGTGCTAGAGAAGTGGAATGTGTGCTGCAATGTTCACGTGACTACCTTGAAAAATCTTTATTGGGTTACAATACTTTGATGTGTTTAAAACAATTGAGGCTAAGATCAGATTAGATTGTAACATCCTGCAATTTAGCTCCAATTTACTTGAGCCTTAAAGATAACCTGGAAAACTTATGGGGTTTCTGCTGTAATTCTTTTACTGAAAGAAATACAGGAGTGTTGGGGAAAAAAAAATAGTTTTAGTTCTTAGGTCTAGGCTTCATCTTACCATTTCCAGAGAATCTACTTATATAGATACCCTAGAAACTTTGTAGGATTGATAGTGAAAGTATTTAAGAAGCTAAAGAAAGTTATTAGCTAGGTTGTTCTTTAAAAACACTTGGAGTTCTAAAATTCATTAATTACTGATGCTGGCTGCAACATTCCAGCAAAGTCCTCCCTATGATTAGAGTAGATGAGTCTTACATCAAAGATAAAAGCAAAATAGGAAAGATTAACAACTTTTTTTTTTTTTTTTTGCAAGAAAGCAAGTTTAGAGCTTCTTTCCCTTTCATAAGTCTCTCTTAATTCAGGCTAAATTCTGCCAGCTACAGGAGAAATCTCAGTGGTTAAAATGATTATCAAATAATCTTGTATAAAACCTTTATTTGACAACTGATCCCCTTCTCGGTGAGATGGGATAAAGTGGCCCATTGTGAAGGTTATTAATAAAAGAGTTTTTCATTACACATACAGTTTTCAATCCATAATCCATACTTTAGAATAGTTAAAACAAGATGCAGCTTGTGATGGATAGAGATCCTCCTGTGGCTGTTGTTTTTGTTTGTACAGTGTGGTTGATAGATGTGTATATGTACTCTTGACCTGGTTGTAGCCTGGATGTTTTCAGTGTGCTTTGAAACAGAAAGCCAGAGATACCAGTTTCTGCCTAGACTGTTAGGTTGTCTCTTTGGTTGCTTCAAAGTAAACAGAATTCTAGTGAGCAAGAAGGCACACAGCTTTTCTGTCTTGCTGTTGTGCACAAAGACAACTTGTGAGGTTTGAATGTTTGTGCTGTAGCACTTCTGGAAGCTGTGTAAATGTCTGTTGTTGCTGTTGGTCATGGTGTACCTGTTGTGTGAAATTGTTGCATTTGGATGTAAAGATCTGCTTAGCTGTTATTCCTTACTGTGCAGTCACCATTGCATTTGTTTTGGCTACTTCTAAAGCCCACGGTGAGAGGCTCTTCATTAATTCCATCTAGAAGAGCTGCTCTTGAAGCTTTTCCTGTATTGTGAAATTACTCTTAAGTTTTAATTCTTCAGCTGAAACAAAAAACACATTAGTCAGTGCTCACAGCTGGAATAAACCCTTTACTTTTAATAGATAATTTGAAAAATATGATCTGTTTTGCTGAGACAGCCTTGTGACTGTGGTATGGAAGCTCAGCTTACATGAAAAATAACAGTAAGGCTTTTTTTGTTAGCTTGTTTTACGTATTCCGTAGCTCTCATTTGCGTTCCAAATTGTGCTTCTATATTTAAATCAGATTATAGCAGTACGTAGTGGTAGTTGCCTAAGTTTTGTTTTAATGAAGTATTTACTGTACAGAACTAGTTGATAGGCCTGGCTTACGGCTGGATTCATACCTGAAGTATCACGGTATTTGATAACATAGGAAAAGCTTTTTGGCTAGTGGAGAAGCTGTTGACTTTTGATATGTAGTCCGAGAGATCAATCATGTTAAGCAGGATATAAATATGCACTTAGTGATTCAGGTATTAGTTTTGGAGAGTGTATGCACTGACGTAGTGCCGTGGTTGTTGGAGGAGTTTGATGCTCCTCGGTGGGGATTGCAATAGGGACGAGTCTTCTGCTGGTGTCATCAGCAGGCTTTTGTGTTGTTGTTAATGAATGGTGATCGTTAGCAGAGCTAGAAGGTGGGACATCAGCATATGTGCATGGTGCCTTTTTTAAAGGTACAAACATAAAGCAGCTATGGTAGGATGCATCATTCTGAAGAATTCTACAAAGTTGTACAGAAATTGCAGGGCATAAGTAGTAGAAGGGTCAAAACATTCCTTCTGACCAAGTCAGCAGTATTGGAAAGCTGTCACGGGCAAAGTGAATGAAAAATGTTTGTCTTAAGTTGTAGCACGTAGTGTTGCAAGGAAGAGAATCAGTGGCAGTGAAACAAGTTGCATTCTTTCTTGGCTAATCGAGGTGGCTGATTGTTCAGTCAAGCAGTCCTTGAAGGGCATAACCTGGGAACGATTCCTTTTAGTGTTAATCTCTAGCTGTAGTGCTCGAATCTGGTAGCCTCAGTAAGAAAGCAGTAGGGGTCTGTCTTTGAATTTGTCTAAGCTGCCCCTTTGTGGAAGCCGGGAGAACAACAGTCAGCAGCTAAGAGCTGGGTGTCCAAACTGTGCAACCACCAGATCTGCAGAGAAAAACTTATTTGTCATAGTAATTCTACACCCTAATTTTAGTACAAGGCGATATTGTGCAGATTGGGATATTTTCTGGGTTTGAAGAGAATGTTCTGAATACATGCTGTAAATGCCAAATTATCCATTCAATAATGTGGACTGCTCTTGTTTTTAAGTTGGAGTGGAAGAGTAATGCTGATGGCCTCCCTACTCATTTATTTCTGTAAGAATGAATAAAATAACCAAATGGGGAGTGAGAACATACTGAAATAATGGCTTCTGCTCTCGCTACTCACAGAATGCGAGATGTGTTGCATCTCAGATTTAAGTGAATCCCACTTGTGCATGAGTTATTTTGCTGATGACTTGAAGTTAGCTTCAGAAGTCTACTGGGTCAAAGGAACCAGCATGTTGTAGTGCTCTGACAGGTGTATTTCTTGTCCTGCTTGATACAAACTTCTTGTTAGGATCCTTCTTGTAAAGCCTCTCGCCTCACAGTGTTTGTCCTTGGCTGATAAGGGAGGCTTAAGGCAAACATTTCAAGTGACTTATCTTGAAGTCTTTGCTTTTCAGCCAAATTGCCAGTGTATTTGGAGGGATACTGCGGAGTATCCAGAGAGCAAAACAGCAAGTGCTTGTGCACTGTAATGAACTTTTCTCCCTCCCCCCCCCCGCTTTTTTTGTCGTTGTTTCTAAATCAGTGCAATGATGGACACTTTTTCAGAGCCCTGGGAAATAAATAATTTGCATTCTCAGCCTGGACAGAAATATTCCTTGATGTGCTTCTTCCTTGCACCGGGGAAGTTCCTGCCAAATGATGCAAACCCTTTTTGTGGCATACAGTGCTCCCATATGAAATGTGAATTTAATTGGGATTTTTTACTTCCGATCTGTAGTAGCTGTAAGATGCACTGCGCTACTCAGTGGTGGTTCCAATTAATGAAGAGCAATGCAGGAATTTTTTCTTAGAGCTCTAACAGTGTTTGACTGAAGGGTGGTGCCCATGAAGGGGAATTGTGTGTGGTTTGGGAGAACAGAAGACAGGGGAAAAGTAATGGGTGTCAAGGTAAACTCATTGAGACTGTTATTGGAGAGGAAGGAAAAATAATCCCTACAACAGCCAACGTAACATTTGTTTATTTATTTCACTGTTTGCAAGCAACCCTTTCTTGTGCCTTACCATTTACTGTCCAGTATTTTGTGTTCCCTTCAATGTAGCCAAGTCCATGGAAAGCCAACAGAAGTGAACATAAACCAGGCTCGCTTTCCTCCGGCCGTGACTCTGCCTTTACCAGTCCAGTGTCTGTAACCAAACCAGCGGTACTGGCGAGTGGCTCAGTCCTCACCTCTCCCAAAGAGGTAAGGGGTTGGGTTTGGGGATAGGGTGAGAACTTTTATCACTGTCACCTACTGTAGCTTAAACACAATAAGGCTCTCTCTGTACATGGTACCTACCTTTGCACCCTTGAAAAATGACTCATTCTTACATTCTTAGCACCTTCTGTCACATCTCTGATACACTAAAAAAAAAAGTGGTTTGCCTGGATGTAAAGTCATTGGTGTTTGTCCAAAGGTATTTGGATTTCTCTCCGATATAAAGTACTAATGCTTTACGTAGCATTGCATAACTAGACATGCATAGACTTGGTGTTATTGGAGTGCAGATACCAAGAAGTGGTGTGAATAGATCGGTAAACTGATTCCCATGCTGGCCTTAGTATGACAAAAGAAGGGGAAGGAGGGTGATCTGCCTCATTTTTCTCCCAGAGAACAGCAGCACAAGCAATGAGCTCCAAGGAGGTTGAGGGAGTTTAACATGTGTACATATGTCTTCAGCTACAACGTCTGTTTTTCATTTTTGTGTTGGAAGGGGCTAATCTGCTGAGGTGGAAACTTTTAACTTACTCTGGTTTTGGTCTGAAATAAGGAAAGAACCTTGAAATAGAAATCAATTAACATTTCAGCAGTAACTGTGACGTAATGCGTTTTGGCCAGCATTCCTGTGCCTCACCTCATAGCTTGTTTACAAAATGCTGGTTTGGACCTTGAAATTCCACAAAGCTTAACAGAAAAGTGACACTGAATAACTTCTCTCCTCTACTCCTGGGAATCAAATTTCAACAGGTTTGTTATCATATGTAAAAAGAACAAAAATTAAACAGACTGCGTTGAATGACGTATTCACAAAATTTGAAACGGGTGAGTTTGCGTTTCAGTTGTAACTGGGTTTTTTCTAGTTGTGCATTTGTCTTGTTCCTTTACAGATCTGACTTATACAGTAAGACCTTGTCACCTTTACGATTCTCTGCTTTGCAGGCTTTGCTTTGCCACAGCTTGTACTTTTCTCTTTAGCCACTGCTGAGTCTTAAAAGCAATCCTTACAAGCAATAGTTACCAAGCACACTCCTGTCACTTTGACAAATGGATCTTCCACTGTATTCCTCACCTTGCTTTTGTCTGTCCTTAGACTAAGTCCTTTGTTCTACTGACAGCCTTCACGTTTGTGAAATGCTCAGCACAGTATGGACACCTCTGCAGCATAAATATGTAAACTTAAATAGGCTTTCACCTTCAGGTAGATCCAGAGAAGGGCATTCGCTTCATATCATACAGTAGTAACACCAGTCGCCTCCTTCACCCCCAAGAAGATCATGTGTGAAACTTTAGTCAGCAGAGATGTCAGGTAGGAGGCAGGCGTAGGCTGGAGTAGGCAGCTGGGCTTTCCCCAGAACAAGCAGTACTTCCTTGAATGCTTCTTGTATTACCAGTGTCAATCAGCTAAACAAAGGGCTTAAAAATTCCTCCCAACTAAAACTGAACACTTGCAATGTGTTTTTCTTTTTTGTATTTGTTCCTTACTGTGTTGAATTAGGTGAAATCTGAAAAGGCCACCTGAGAAACCTTTACTGTAAAGGAACAAGTCAGCAATTGTAACAGGCAAAGTGGCTGTGACTGCTAGGGTAAAGAGCTAGTTTAATACTGAAATTAAGCTCTCAACATGATAACTAATTTCAACTGCAGTGACAGAAGGGAATGATGAACAAAGGAGACTAAAAATTTGATGTCTCCTGATCATCTGGAATACTCTACCTGAGCTCTTTGTTAGTGGCTGTTTTAACATTTAATAGAATTGCTTAGGTGCTAAAACTTAGTTTCTACACATTAGGGCAAGACAGTTATAGCTGAAGTTTAGAAACAACAGATTCCTGAAGCTTGTACTTTACAGTAAACGTTTACTTTCAGCCTGCACTTTGCTGGAAGGCATTATTTCACACCAGTGTTGCATGTGCAACAGCCATTAGAAGTACAAGCAGCAGTTCTGCCTTGTTTTTGTTTAGCTAAATAGTATTTTTTGTTGTTGTTCCCTTGATCTTTGTTCAGAGCACTGTGAGTATGATAAAAATACTTTGCAAAGGAGATTCATTTTGAAGAGCATGAATTTGCAACCTTCCCACCCTAGCCTCAAAAAAAAGGCAGGGGGAAACACTAAAGACTTCAGGAAATTTTACTGTTCTAATAGAGGAAAAAAGCAACAAATAAGTGAAGTAGAAGAATAGTTTTGCATGCAGGATTCTAGTGTCAGATATCCTTATTACTAAATTCTTCACTGTCTTAAAGCAGCCAGGCATGAACTCCATATTTGAGCAGAAGGCTAAGATACCGGGAGCTTTCACATAATGTGTTCTTGGATTTCTTTTGCGTGTCCAGTCAAAATGATGGAATCGATTAAATTGAAAGCTGCTGTTGGTCAGCAATGTTTTTATTGCATTGTTACGGCTAGGGTGCTGCTAATGTGCAAATTGGCATACCTTATGCCTGGTTCACAGATTCGAGATAATTAAGAAAGCTTAAACACTGTGGAAGAGCCTGGGAGGTTCCCTTGGGTTCGTTAATTGAGCTGAGCAGATTTCCCACAGGCTGCAGCGTTGTCTGTCTGGCTCCACACTGACCCATCTGGTCAGTGTCCGTAGCAGTGTGCTCTCCAGGGAGGTTACCCAGGCAGTGGCTGTTTCACATCCTCTTGTGGATCCTTGGGGATGTGACCACTCCCTGAAAGAAGATCACCACCCCATGGCTTAATTTTGGGGTAGAGTCTATTACAGTGGCTTAAGGTGCAAATTTGAATGGAGCCTAATCTCCTTAATTCTTAAATTTTTGTCAGGTAAGAGTCCTGCATTAAATTCTCTGTCTTAATATTGTCGTAGGCTCCAGCATTGCTTAAGAGTGTTACATTGGCAAGGAACAAAATGAACATGTTTGTGGCCATGTGAATTGATTCCTAGGGGAAGGAGAAACCTAAAGGGTCAATAATTCTAGGTGGGAGAACAACGTGCTGGTAAGGGAAGAAGTCAGTGTGCAACACGAGTCAGTATTTTGATGGGAATTGGACGTTAGATTTTGGTTTTTGAGGGGTTAAGAGCCAGACAGAAAACTGATAGGTGTTGGAAAGGTGTAAGCGCAGACCCTGAAGAGGACCCCATCTTGGCAGCAGTACACTTACAAAGTCTCTATATTCTACCTTCCCTGTCTAGAGTCCTTCCAGCACCACCCCTCCCATCGAGATCTGCTCTTCACGCCTGACAAAGCTGATGCGCCGTACCACTGATAAAAAGAGCGAGTTCCTGAAGGCACTGAAAGATGATAGAAATGGGGAGATAACAGAGAACAGAGAGTGTGACAAGCTGGATGATGTAAGATTGCTGTCCTTACTGTATATATATATATGATCGTGATGTATTTTAGGAGTTTGGTACTGAAAAACAACGACCAAAACCAGAGCAGCGTATGTGATTTGGGCTCTGGTGGGGGAAAGGAAAGAGTTCCATCGGCCTGGCACACCTGCCAGCAGTAGTGCACAGCACTGTGATGGAGGGAGATCTGTAACATGATGAAATGCAAATGGATAACTAATAAATGAAGTGGAAGGGAAGGTCCCAGATGGTGAACGTAATCTAGATTTTTGCAAGGATTCTCTAAGGAGTGGAACAATACCACATTTTAAGATCTTTGTTTGCTTTCAAACTTGCTTGCCAAACTACATCCATGGGAAAGCTCAGTTTGGTGCGTGTGAAGGGTGCAGGGCAGTGGCTCAAGCCTCAGAGGCTTGACCCAGACCTCTGAATGCATGTGTCTGTAAAGGCTGTCCTCAGGAGTATGTCATTCGAATAGTTTTCTTGCTGTCACTCTCAAGCCACCGATGATGGCTTTAATGCTGGCACTCCCTTGGCACAAGTGCTGCCCACCAAATGTCGTTCATATTGTGTTGTCTCATCACAGCCAGGTAGAAGTTGCTTTCAACCTTTATCAGTCTAGACTCAGTAAAAAAAACGCTGACTTTTTACTAAAGTAAAGGCTTTACTTTAGCTTCAAAAGCAGAAGCTTGAACTTGGAACTGTGCTGTTGGCACGGTCTGTGCAAGCACACGTTGATGCTTTTCTTTTTCTTTAGATGGAGAGCAACAGCACACCAGAACCAAAGGAAAACTGGGAAGAGAACTGCCATCAGAATGGCCTTTCTCTCCCTTTGCCGGAGGAGGGGGAAAACCTCTCTCATTCATTGGAGGCAGAACACAGGTGAGTAAATGGCAAAATAACGTCTGGAGTGAAGGAGGGCACGTCCTTGGATTGTGCGAGGAGAAGGAAACTATGTCAAAGACAGCTCTCTGGGAAGCAGCAGTAGCTTTGTGTGCATTGCACTGGAGGTGCGTGGGCTTTGTGACTGGTGCTGGGCTGGGTGGAGTCTTTCTGAAAACAAGACACTGATGACAACTGAGCCAAGGTCTGTAATTAAATTCCTGCGCTTCTCTAGTGCCACATCCCTGTGTGTTAATGCTGCCTAGATACTTACCTGCCCACACCAGGAGTGAGCACAAACCTAGTGAGATTCTGGTTCATTTACAAGCAGGTGTCCTAAATGGAGTGGGCTGAAGACTGAACATACTCTCTCACATGCACAAACCACTTTGTCTGCACTTAAAATGCTGCTGTACTGCTTTAAATGCTGTAGAAGTGGGGAAGAGTTAAGAAAATATTTAGCTAGTATCTCAGCTTGCATCTTGCTTCAGTGAGTAAGCAGCATGTGAGCATCTGGTGTAAGCGGATAGTAAGTTTTAGGAGCATCCTGGGCTGTGATACTGGTTTGATTGCCTCATGTCCTCCTTCAGTGTCCTTGGGTGGAATTCCAAATCTCTGCCTTGTGTTCCTTCTGCCAGACTAGTTATTTACCCAATACAGGGCTGCTGGTGATAAAAGACTTGTAAAAGACATTGAGTTTAAAAAAAAAAAAAAAAAAAAGTTGGGTAAACACGAAGCACTGTGGAAGTGATCTCTAATAGAGAAGATTCCCTGGTGAACTGGGAGTGATTTCATACAAAACCTCCTGCTTTCTGGACAAAATGTTCTTTCCTTTGCCGTTGTTCCATTGCTTTAATTCCCGCGCCCCTTTTATTTTTCTCCACAAATCAGGTTATTGAAAGAAATGGGATGGCAGGAATATCCTGAAAATGATGAGAACTACCTTCCCCTCACGGAGGATGAGCTCAAAGAGTTCCAAATTAAATCAGAGCAGGTATGTTCACAGCTCTTGCCACTTGTGCATGAGAAAGGAGAGGGAGAAGAGCAGTCACAAGTCTTCTGTGGTGTAATTCTGAACAATGTTCAAGCAGACAAAGAATTGAAGTGAGATCGTAGTGTGTTGGATGACTCTGTTATCTGTGCAGCGCGTGTGTATGCAGTTACATGTGTCACTTGTGTCCACAGATGGTCAGTGACAGTTAGTCTCAGCTCTTGTGCGTGTTTTAAAATTTGCCTTCATTCCTACAGCGAAGAAGAAACGGATTTGGGAGGAATGGATTTCTTCAGGGCCGCGGCTCCAGCCTGTTGTTCCACTGGAGAAGCACTTTTAAGACAAAGATTGAGGACTCAGACACAGAAACTAGTAGCAGTGAAACGTCAGATGACGATGCCTGAACGTGGGCACAAGAAAATTCAAATAAATAAAACCAACCCAATAAACTCAGTTCATAGTTCAACATGTGTTTGGGGTTGTATAAACTAAACAGAGTTTATTCTGTCTCCAGTTTGTTCAGTTCTTTTCTTTTGTTGTTGATACTTCATGCACAAGGGAAATAATTGTATCCCAAAGAAGAGAGAAATTGGCTTCTTTAGCTTTTTCTTTTGGTTTTGCCCTAATGCTTAATAGAAGTTTGTGCAGCTAGCAAATTTTGACAGAAATCCCTTGTGGGGCAGTGCACAAGTTCAGTCTTGTAAGCAGGATACAAGTGGCTGACTGATCTTTGCAACAACAAGCTTCTAACAGTGCCGCCCGCATTACACAATGTCGTGCGGTAACCGTGTGCTAAAACAATCATTGTCAATGACAAAATGGCTATTGAAGTTCTAATTATGTTAAATTAATGCTAATAACATGAGGTTTTTATTTTATTTTATTTTTTTTTGGCGGCTCGGGGAGCTTCATCACTTAACCAGGCGTTTGTGGTTTTCTTTTTTTGGGTACAGCTGTAAAATATTTGGATATAGGAATTGTTTGTGTTCTTCTTCTTGCAGCCTTGATATTCAGGGTGGATTGTAAAATATAAATTTTTTGTGAGATTTCAAAGATTAAGATTATTTTGATAACATTATTTACAGATTTAAAAAAGTGACTATCACATTGAGTCTGTATGAGGGGGAAAAACTACTGCATCAAAAATAACTAACTTGGAATAAATATTTTGCATCAGTTTGCCAATTCTAATTGTCTTTCTTATGTAAGAAAAGCTTTCCTCTAAAGGGACCTGCAGCCGTGGGGGTTCAGTAGCACTGGGGATAAAGAGTTTCTTCTCCCGCTGTATTTTTCCACTTGGCAAACATCGCTGTAGCGCTCAGACTGCAGGAGCTCAACTCTCCCTTTAAGAAGGGAGAGGGAGAACAATGGTGAGATGATAGCCCATGTTTGGTGGTTGGGTTTTTTTTTTTCAAAGAAATGAAAGAAAATAATTCAAATTATCTTCCACTAAAGCAGTTTGCTGGTTTTTTTGGGTTTGGTTTTTTGGTTTTTTAGTTTTGGTTTTTTTTTTTTTTCCGCTTCATACAAAATCGTGAAGCTCGACTGGTCGGTGTCACTTGTTCCTAGTGCAATGCTGCTGTTTATGTTCACAACGTGGCAAGGGAATGTCTGAATCCAAAGCTGTTTTCATTGAAATCTTTTTTAAAAATTCATGAAAACATTTCTATTAGATTAAAACGGATTTTACAAACAACTCAGTTGTGGCCTAAGCTATTTCAGTGTCTGTTTTAAGTTCAGCTTGTACACAAACGTTTTGGATTGGAAAATATTTGCATGGTTGTGCACTGTTTGCAAGTGGGTTGGGTGGAGTTGTACATCGAGTACGAAACCCCGGTCTCGCTGAGCCGGGGGCGTTTCGCCCGAGGTCTTGCCTGGGTTTTCCTGATCCCGTCCGGAGCAGGCACAGGAGAGCTCTGTAGTAAGATTTTACCACTTCGCCATGAATCTTTGCCTCTGGATGCAAGGGAACGCTCCCGGGAACGCCGTGTGGAACTCTGCTCTTTGTGCCGTTAGTTCCCAAGGGCAGAGGGACAGGCCCTGCAGGTACCCCCGGGTGAGGAGAGGGGCTGCCCGTCGTGCCTGCCCTCTGCCTCCACCGGGGAAGTGCTTGGGCTCCTGCAAGACCTTCCACAGAGTGTCAAGTTCCTTCTGAGGGTCCTACCCCTTTGGTTCCATCTAACATCACTCTTGCCTGGAAAAGGTTTAAAAAAAAAAAAAAAGTTAAACTTCCTCCATCCATTTAAGTGAAAAATTTTGCAGCGGTGTTAGCAGTGTTGTAGAGAAACGGGGTAAGTTTTAAAAAAAGTCTTTCACGTCAGATCACTGGTACTGTGCAGACTCCAGCGCGGAGCGATTCCGGCCAGCGGCGAGGACGGGGAGCTGCGTGCTGAGAGCCCTTCGTGTTTCACGCCGAACTCCAGCTTCCGTGCCGCGGCCCTGCGCGGGGCTGGGCGTGTTGGAAACATCCACGGAACCCCTGAGCGAACCCCCACCCCTCAACCAGCAGCTCCTGCCCCAGCAAAGCACCCGCTTCGTGGGAGCGGTGCTGGGGGGTGACCTGCAGCACTCTGAGGAGCCGGGGGATGCTCAGCGAGCAGCGCTGGCGGCAAGGGAGGTTACGTTGGGAACACGGGTGGGGCCCCGGACCCGT
>JAVFHW010046099.1:9193-25123 GCA_032159205.1 Eurystomus glaucurus suahelicus
CTATCAGTTTCAGCCTCCCTTGTTAGTAAATCAAGTCCCTTTGTTAGAGTTTCAAGGCTTATCCTGTTAGCTCTCTCTTATTAGCAATTTAGCCTGTTTCCCTTCAAAGCTTCTTGTTGGTTAGTGTGATGATTTCTTCCACTCCACTTCTCATGTTAGTATCCCACTTCCATTCCCTGTATCAATAACTATTTCTATTCAAGCCGTGGCCTATTGTTTAATCACCTTAAGATCTGATTAACAAACATTCATCTATCACAGGAGCATGTGTGAGTGTGGCCCCCACTGAAAGGAGAGCTAGAGATGTACTTTAACCATGGAGGGAGTACATGCATCCCCACATACATTGTGGGACGGGTATGCTTGGGCTATATGTCCAGCCTGGAGCCAGTATGGTGACTAAGGAACAGACCTGCTCCCATGCTGTGTTGGCTGTCTGAAAAAAATGCTCAAAATTAATTTACTTGGCCCATTTTTTAATTAAGGGCAGGAAAAGCAGTTCTTTAAACTGAGGGAGATGGTGAATGCTCAGCATCCTGGTGCGTTTTATTACTGAGTCATGAACTCCCAAGGATAAGAGTGGATTTTGTTGTGGAAACTCTGCCAGAGCTTGTATATGTAGGGGTGGGACATGATGCTCTTAAACTAGCTGACAGATGGCAGTCAAGCAAAGACCTGTCTGGAGGAGGCTGGCAGTGTCCTGTCAGAAGAGTTGTTGCTAGTCTTCTGGCAAGACTGATGAACTTTCACTCCACTGTAGTTGGCAAAAGCACACTGTGTAAACATGTCATGACATAGTGGTTCAGTGCTGTCAAATTCTCCTGAACAATGCACTGGCTAAATGGGGAAGGGTGGGAGGTGGGCCCCATATCCCTGGGGCTACAGGGCAGAGCTGAGAACCTCACCTCCTGTCTGCCCACCCTCATCTTCTGAGTGATCCTGCAGGCATCGTCAGCAAGGGACAAGAATCATTACATCAAAGAAAGCAAAAATAATGGCGGTTGGCCCTTGGCACATCCTGTGTTTTATTTTTGTGTTTTTCAGCGTATTTCTGTTTCCTGATGACGGCCCTGGGTGTGACAGCTGGTGCGCATCGCTTGTGGAGCCACCGTTCCTACAAAGCCAAGCTGCCTTTGCGGATCTTTCTGGCTGCAGCTAACTCCATGGCTTTCCAGGTGTGGTTGTGGTTACCTGTCTAGATTCTTGGCATCCAGGCAGCTTTCTGTTTTGTGCAGGGATCTCCTCATCTTAGAGACAGCAAAAGAAAAAAAAAATATTGGCAAAAAGAAATTTGGTGATAACACACACTGCTGGCTCAGGGGATGCAGTTTCCCTCTCACTACCCACATAACAGTATGTATTAGACAGTTCAGGAACAGTAATTACTTAAGGACCAAGTTGAACATGCCCAGATCAGGGGCTCAGCACCCCAGCAGCCTATTTGTGGCACAGGTCAGGGCCCACACTTCACAAGACAATGGGGAAACTTTTGTAAGGGCCAAATTCATGCAAATATGTCTGTGTAATCAAGTCTCTTTGTTGATCCACATAGTTGGAGATTTTGACATACCCAGAAAGGAAAGCATGCATCATTTCACAGTCTTAATTTATCTGTTTTACACACCATTTTTCACCAGTAAAATTCAAATACGTTTGCAAAGAAGTACTAGCTCTGTACTTACTGATAGGCAATCTTAGACCTCGAAAATGTTTATGTAACACCCAGCTGGCGCTAGGAGTTAGCTCAGAACAAGGATCTTCTTGGTATGAATTTAGTTACTCCTTTGGTTGTTAAAAATAGAGATATGAGCTTGTACGAATATTAAACTTCTCAAGCTTGGCTGCCGTGGCACCAAGTGCCATGTATGTGTTGTGCCTTGAGTTTTCAGCTTTTTCCCTTTACTCTGTTTCATTGATTTCTTATGTACCTTGACAGAGGATGAAGAGTCCCTTCATCCACTTCTGTACTGTTCATTTATCATCTTTGATTTTTCAAAAGAGCTAATCTTGTTAATCCCTCCAGACGTTACAAAGAGCACAATGCTTTTGCTTGAATATAGAATGTCTCCATTTTGACTACAACTTTCCTTTATTCTGAGCCATATTCCAGCTGCTTTGTGCTGCTCGGTTCCTTGCAGAGCTTTATATGCCCTTTGCTCAGCTTGTTAAAACAACTGTTTTGAGTTCTGAGAACCCCCTGGTACTGTCCTTCTGTTTTACAGCCAACCTTATCTTTCATAAGTAATTTAAATGAATGTATTTTGCTGATTGCTGTGAGCCTGCATGTTGGGATTTCGTTGTGTTCTGCTCCCCTGTTGCTGTGGATTTTGCTCTCAGCTGTGTTGGCCTCATCACTGATTTTGGCTGAGGACATGGTGTGATTCTGAGGCAAGGAAGTACTTCAAAGTAGCTTCAAGCCACCTTTATGCCCTTCCTGTCAGAAAGAAAATGAAAGGCTGAATTACCCACTCTGAGTAGTCCGAAGCCTGCTTCTATTTACTGTGGCATCCATTGCCTGCCAAGGTCTGTTTTCACCATGACAAGCAGACAGTAAGTGAGTTTTCAGGTTGGTTTCAGGAATGAGGTTTTCAGATAGGTTTCAGGAATGTTTTCAGTCTCATGTTGACTTTGGGAGGAAGAGGTAGCATTGGAGATGCCTACAGAATCCCCAAATGCTGAATATTGAGAAAATATTCAGACTTCTTGAAGAGCAGGGAAACTCTGTTGAAGAATTTTAATTTGATGCTGCAGGGACTGTGACATGCTATACTTCCTCTGAAATATGATCAGATGCAGCCATTTTTGCCCTGTTGCCCAGTGCAATTTTTATGATTTGAGCATGCTGAGCTATGTTTCTTCTCTCCATCTAGAGTGAACCTCTCACAATTTTGAAAGACTCCTTGCTCTCACATGTCTGTTTCAGAAATAGGTAATACCTGGCCTATGTCTACTTGATCTCCTAGTGTTTGAGCATTTCAGTTGGGACTTGCTGGTGTCTCCTTTGCTAACTACCTTGTACTGTTGCTTCTGGCCATCTCTGTGAAACAAGCTGTGTTATTCAGCTGAGGTTGTACTGTAAGCATTTGCATAGAGCAGCAGTGGTTGCATGGAAATTCATGTCAGCACACTGAGGCTGTTACATAGCCCAATTTGTTCTCATGTTTCAGTCTGAAGGTTTATTAAGAGACATGCTTATGAAACATCATGTCTGCATCGCTGTAACAGCATGATGCTTTGGAAGGGATTTTGCTCGTGTTTACCTGAAACTTTATCAAGAGTGATGTGTTCCTGAAAAATTATGGCTATTAATACACTAAGAGCATATTTACACGTGCTATGCCCCAGTTCTTTGTGTATTTATTGCCAACAGTTCTGGCCTTTTTTACCTCTTAGCCTTTGTGGTTTTTAATTAGATGAAAAGGTTAGGAAGCTGTGAAACAACTGAATTGCATCTGAGGAATAATGTTTTATGTCAGCCCTGCAGGTGTTTTCTGTGGTATGAAAAGCCAGGTTAATTTCTCACAGTATTATTGCTTTGACCTGGTTATCTGCTATCACACAAACAGTCTTGTCAAGTGCTCTTGTGACAAACTGATCAATAGTCTCACTTGAAAAATTATTTCTAGTTAAGAAACAGGACTTTCCTAGGTGTGCTTCTTGCATAACCCTGTTTTATTTTTAAATGACTTAATCTTGGCATTTTCCAGTTGATCATGGTTTAGACCCGTATGGGAAGGGGAAGAGGGAGGAAAATACAAACCCTATAGGTTGAGATAAGGAGAATTTAATACAGCAATGGAAAAGTAACAGTCAGAAGAACAGTAATAACAATAACAGCGATGAAACAATATACAAAAAAAAGTTCTATAAACCATAGAGACCTCCAGAATGTGCCAGCCCTGGCTGGGACTGATGTCACTGTGGTATGGAATAGCCTGCTGGCTGGTTTGTGTGTCTATCCTGGCCAAGTCTCCCTCCCAGTTTCTGGTGAAAATTAACCCTATCCTAACCTATCTTGTCCTAACCAGGACACCAGTCCTCTGCATATTCCTGCTAAAGCTTCTTAAAGCAGTGTAGAGGCTTTCATTCCCTTTGATTTCTCTGCAGGAGAAAAAAATAAGATGGCAGCAAGGTAAAGATCTCCCTTGTTCTGACTGAGGATTTAGGTGACTTCTTTTGCTTCACTCAGTTTACTTTGTTCTCTTATGCAATGAGATAGTTAAAGTGCGACTCAGTGGAGCACTGATAAGGGGCTGATCTCCTCTACCTCCTCTCAGTGGTTTAGATTAATCAGTGTTGCAGAAAAATGTCCCCCTCATCCCCAGACCACTTCTAGTATCACTGTGGCCACAGCATTGTTATTGTGCTCAGGGCTGAGCACAACTGAGTTCAGTGGAGCTGAGATCTTTCAGGGGCTTTTGTTCTTCACTTGTACTTTGTGCGCACTTGTAGACACAGCATCTTTGCAAGGCTGAAATGGGACACGGAAGCATTTCAGCTGGATTCTTCAGCTGTTTGCAGTTGTCACTGGAGTACCCTCAGCAACATGGGTTGCCTCAGTGCTTTCTCTCAAATGTTGACAGCTGAGAGAGAGCAATGATTTCTGTGATGTTTCAGCAGAGATTTTGTCTCACAAAATACAGATATACATAGTTGTAATTTGTCTGGGCTTACCGTATCCTGCAGTATATTCAGCACCATGATGACTGCCACACTGCAGTTACTTCACAGACATTGCAAGTGGTTTGCTCAGTTCTGCCAGGAGCATTCCTGCTGTGGTTTTGGGTGCTACTGCTGCTCCTAAAAGTAACCCAAGCCTTTCCTTCCTTCCTTCAGGTATTACTGCTTGGGTACTTCCCTGGCTGTGTAGAGATGGAAATAGCAGAGGAAAGCACACTCCACTAAGTATTCTCTGATTAAAATTCACACTGCTATGGATCTGGGCATTAAGTAACATTTCCATGTTTTGGTGCCGGTGTTGGACAATTCAGCTCATAGTTGAGTGTGTGGCCTGAGTTTTGCAAGTATTGTACGTGCTTACAATGCCCTGTACTAATAGCTCAGCATCACTGCAAAACCCACCAGTTTAGTCCTATAGCCAGTGCATCCTGCAGAGCAGACTGGGAGGCTGAAATCTCTTTCACTGAGTAAACTCAAAGTCTCATGGATCTAAGTCTGAAACTGCAGTCCATCTCCTCCTCCCTGCAATCCACATAATCCCATTTACAGCCATAAGGCATTTCAGTGACGTGTATCTGCTGATAGCTTGAGCAGAGACAGGACAGAACTTGCTTTGTATCTGATTTGGATTCAATGCTGAGCTGATGTTATGGGTCTGAGACTTTTGTTCCAGCCTGGCTGCAAATGCAAGACTTGATGTGCCTATTTTATGGGAAATCTCCTTTGATACACGAATCACAGAATTGTTTGGGCTGGAAGGGACCTTAAAGATCACCTAGTTACAACCCTCCTGCCATGGGCAGGGATACCTTCCACTAGATCAAATTGTTCAAAACCTCATCCAAGCTATCCTTAAACACTTGCAGGGAGGGAGCATCTTCAGCATCTCTGGGCAACCTGTTCCAGTGTCTCACCACCCTTGCAGTAAGGAATTTCTTCCTAATATCTAATCTAAGTCCATCCTCTTTCAGTTTAAAACCACTCCCGCATATCCTGTCACTACACTCCCTGACAAGAGAGTCCCTCCCCATCTTTCCTGTAGGCTCCCTTTGAATACTGGAAGGCTGTGCTCTTGTAGATATAAATGCAGAGAGTGCAGTGATTTAAATAGAGGTGCTGGTTTTACTGTGTAAGATGCATCCCTTCAAAAGGCTGAGCAAGTTCAACTCCTTTTAAGGTCAGGAAAAGGCACACAGTGTTCTACAAGCTCTGTCCCATTTTCAACGCTACATATGTGCCTGGAGGGTGTCAGTGGTAACAAGCTGCATTCAGTTTAGAAAAGGATGCCTCTGCACAGTAGTGCCCTGGAAATAAATATGCAAGCTCCCTCATGGCAGAGTCATGAAATAACAATGTAGATAGTATGTACCTGGTCCCTCCAGCACAGTGTCCATCCTCGGACAGCAAACACCCAGGGAAGACACAGGACCAGGGCAGGCTGATGATGTTGGTTCTCAAGAGGCTGTTGGATTCCAGCCATGTCCAGCCCTGGGACATGTCTAATCTGTGTCACTGGTTCCCCGAGCATGTCCCATTCTGTGTGGGCACTGAAAGGAGCAGTTTGATGGGCTGTCTGTCTGCAAAGCTGGGGTTCCTCAGGATGTCGTTAGTCAATAACCTTTCTTAAGGGGCATCAGAGAGGGACTTGTTGCTGTTGCTGTGTGGGGAAGGACCTGCGAGTGGTGCTGCTGGAGCAGCACCTGGCCTCTCTCCTCTCACCCCTCCATGCTTTCTGTGCAGAATGACATTTATGAGTGGAGCCGAGACCACCGTGTGCACCACAAGTACTCAGAGACAGATGCTGACCCGCACAATGCGCGCCGCGGCTTCTTCTTCTCCCACATTGGTTGGCTGTTCATGCGCAAGCACCGGGACGTCATAGAGAAGGGGAGAAAACTGGATTTCACTGACCTGCTGGATGACCCTGTCGTCAGGTTCCAAAGAAAGTAAGCGGGAGCATGTATGAGGTGGGGTGGAGAGGTCCTTCCACCTGGTTGTCTAGTTTTGGCTCATTCTTTATTTTTATCTTTCCCTTTTCTCCCCCAAGATATCCCTGACACCTTGACTGCAGGCATTAGGACTGCCATCCTTACGGTCTCCACTATTGCCATGTGGCTGATGCTTGCTGACTGTCCTTGCAGGCTCTGCTGCACAAGCAATGAACCCTGTCCTTGTCCCTCTGCTTTTCCAAAAAGCTGTGAAAACAGCCACTACAGAAGTTGCTGGGATCTTGGCCTTCTCCTTTGATCACTACAGCAAATGCTGTAATCACTGTCTTAATGTGGCAGTGCACATTTCACTCTGCAAACACATCTTTGGCCCCAGTGTGCCAGCGCAGATCAAGCACTTCCTCTCTCAAGACTATCATTTTTCACAGGATTAGTTATCTCTCTTTAGAATTAGGACAGACCTAGTTCAGTTTGCTACATGCTCTGCAAGAGGTGGGAATTCAGAAACATGCTTTGTCCTCTATGTGGGTACCTGTATTTTAGGCACAAGAAGACTGTCTCTGCCTGCAAACATTTGGTCCACATAAGCTCATTTCTGAGTGTTTTATGGGTGAGGGGAGCTGTCAGTTGAGTCCAGAAAGCAGTTTATCTTTTGCATTAGAGATAACCATGCACTAACAGAATTAATACTACAGTAGAAGAGCTCCAGGAGTGAGGAATTCACTGCCCTCCACATACTGTTGCCCTTACTGGTTCCTCAATTGGCAGTGCCTGTTTGCAAAAGCTTCTTTGCGGTTTGCTGCAGCTCCAAGACAACAGCATCCCACAAGAAGTAGGCTCTACTTTGGCCACGTACACTGCAAACATGTAGTGAAGAAATAGGTTTTATGCAGGGAAGTTAATATCTTAGTAAATGTCTCTGCTCTGAATTTCAATTTAGAACTTCAGAGTTTACTTTCATTTATCTGAAAAGAAAAAATTAGGTTTCTCCTTTCTATAAGGTTGAAATGTTGGGGTTTTGACAGTATGGAAAACCTGGCAGGTCAGATGAGTACGAATCATAATAAGCCCTTCTCTATCGTGTTTCATTTTAAGGCCAGATGGTTAGCTTTGCTGCATTTAGTGGTGCTGGTGAGCCAGCAGATACCACTCAATCAATTTAAAACCTCATCAGCTGAAATCGCAGTACTGCTCCAGGCAGGACTGACTGCAGAATTTGTCCTCTGTGAATAATGGAGCAATAATCCTGCATGAGATGTGAAATGGAGGCTCACAGGTCAAGTGTCCTGTGAAGTGAAGCTCCAGGGTGCTATGTTCAGCTCTGCCTTTTAAGACCATTATTACAGTCAAGCCATGCGTGGTCAAGTGGACTAGGTACTTTACAAATGGGATTTGGGCTGTGCAGTCTGTGGTCACTCAGACTGGAGGTACATGTGGCTCCTCTCCGCTTGGTGCCTCTGAGACCCACTCCAGCTGGTTTGCACCAGCATTCATGTGCCCTAGGTGTTTGTTTAGGTTGGATCCATTCACTGCATAGATGCATCAACATTAGTGCTAGGATAAGCAAGAGGGCAGGAATAAAGCATAGAATCATAGGATGTTTTAGGTTGGAAGGGACCTTTTAAAGGTCACATAGTCCAATCCCCCTGCAGTGAGCAGGGACATCTGTAACTAGATCAGGTTGCTCAGAGCCCCGTGCAACCTGACCTTGAATGTTTCCAGGGATGGGGCAGCTACCATGTCTCTGAGCAACCTGTTCTAGTGTTTGAGTGTCCTCATTGTAAAAAATTTCTTCCTTAGATGTAGTTTGAAGTCTGCCCTCTTTTAGGTGAAAACCATTACCCCTTGTCCTGTTGTACTGCAGTATAAGCCTGCTTTATAAAGACTTTCCCTGTCCCCATCTTTCGTATAGGCCTCCTTTAAGTGTTGAAAGGCTGCAATAAGGTCTCCCCAGAGCCTGTTCCTCTCCAACCTGAACAACCCCAACTCTCTCAGCCTGTCCTCATAGGAGAGATGTTCCACCCCTCTGAATATTTTTGTGGCCCTCCTCTGGATCTGCTCCAACAGGTTCATGTCCTCCTTGTGCTGAGGACTCCAGAGCTGGATGCAGTATTCCAGATGAGGCCTGAGTAGAGGAGCAGAATCACCTCCCTCAACCTGCTGACACCTTTTTTGATGCAACCCAGGCTCAGGTTGCCCTTCTGGTGTGTGAGCATAGCTAGCTGATGTCTAGCTTTTTACCCACCAGTACCCCCAAGTCCTTTTCCTCAGGACAGCTCTTAATCCCATCATCCCCCAGCCTGTATTGATAGTGAGGATTGCCTTGACCCAGGTGAGGACCTTGCACTTGGTGTTGTCGAACCTCATGAGGTTCACACAGGCCCACTTCTCAAGCTGGTCCCGGTACTTCTGGATGGCATTCTGTCCCTCAGGCATGTCAACTGCACCACTCAGCTTGGTGGCATCTTCAGGCTTGCTGAAGATGCACTCAATCCCACTGTCTTTGTCATTAATGAAGACATTAAACAGCACTGGTCCCAGTATGGATGCCTGAGGGGTACCACTTGTTACACATCTCCATCTGGACATTGATCCATTGACCACTGCCCTATGTTTGCAACCATCTAACAAATTCCTTATCCATCGAACAGTCTACCCACTGAATCCATATCTTTCCAATTCAGAGAGAAGGATGTTGTGTGGGACCGTGTCAAAGGCCTTGGAGAAGTCCAGATAGATGACATCAGTAGCTCTTCCTTTGTCCACTGATGTAGTCGCTCCATTGTAGAAGGCTACTAGGTTGGTCAGGCAGCACTTGCCCTTAGTAAAGCCATGTTGGCTGTCTCAAATCACCTCCCTGTCCTCCATGTGCCTTATCAGAGCTTCTACAAGGATCTCTTCCATGATCTTGGCAGGCACAGAGGTGAGGCTATCAGGTTGTTAGTTCCCAGGGTCCTCCTTTCTACCGTTTTTAAAAACGGGTATGAGGTTTCCCTTCTTCCAGTCTTCAGGGACTTCTCCTGACTTCCATGACTTCTCAAATATTGGGGAGAGTGTCCTGGCAACTACATCATCCAATTCCCTCAGGACTCTGGGATGCATCTCGTCAACGTCTGTTGGGGGTTAGGTTTTCTTTCCTTTTGTTCCTTTTTACGTATTGAATTTTTTCCCATAAGTTGTTAGGGTCTGGGAGTTTATCTCAGAGGGGCAGAGATATCTCAAGATTTGGGCTGATAAAAGGGGGGGCGGAGTCAGCTGCTGGCTCTCTTGCCCTGGGCTTCACAGGAGGACGGTCACTGCTTTCGTTGCTGTCACTGGCCTTCTTCCCCCCTCTCGCCCAGAGCTGTTTTCTTCTGCTGAGGTGAGCTTTTGCTCGTGAGAGCAGCCATTTGACTGGGACCTTATTGACATCTACCTCACTTAGAGGAAGACCTGGGTTTTTTTCATCTGCCCGGGACCGAGTTTTTGTCTCTCCCTGCCCTGTTGGGAGCGGGGCTGCCGCTGCCCGGCTGCCCTCCCCAGCCCCACCTCTCTTTCGGCACTGCTCTGGGTTTTTGCCTTGCACCCCCTGCCTGCCGAGGCGTCCTGTTGTCCCGCCTGCTGCTCCTGAGAGCCCTGCTGGACCGCTGGGATCGACTGCCCTGGGGAATTTGTGAAATCGAGTCTCACTTTCTCCCCTTCTCGCCGCCATTGCCACGTGTCTGCCGGAGCTCGCGGCCACAGCGCCCCCTGCAGCCGCGGGGGATCATCGCACCTGCGCTGCCCGCCGGGAACCACCAGCGCCCCCTGCCGGCTGTGACCATCACTGCACCAAAGGGAAAGCGCCTCAGGCCAGAGGGCTGGGACCGGGTTGTTCTGATTCTGCTTTGCCGTTAATGTTATATTTAGTTGTTGTTCTTTTGCTTTAACATGTATACTAGTAAATAACTGTTATTCCTATTCCCATATCTTTGCCTGAGAGCCCCTTGATTTCAAAATTTCAATAAGTTGGAGGGAAGGTGTTTACATTTCCCATTCCAAGGGAGGTTCCTGCCTTCCCTGGGAGACACCTGTCCTTCAAACCGGGACAACATCCCATAGACTTGTGTATGTTCAGGTTCCTCAGGTGGTCATGAACCTTGTCTTCACTTACAGTGAGTGGGAGGGTCTTTGTCCCCCTGGTCCCTGTCTTATGTTCCTTCAACTCAGGAGGTGTTGCCAGTGAAGACTGAGGCAAAAGAGTTGTTGAGAACCTCAGCCTTCTACTTGTCTGTTTTTACTAGTTTACCATTCTTGCTCATCAGGGGGTATGCTTTCTTTTAACCTTCCTTTTCTGATTGACATACTTGTAGAAGTCCTTCTTGTTATTCTTTGCATCTCTTGCCAAGTTCAGCTCCACCCATGCCCTAGAGTCTCCTGGATTGCCTACAGCTCACCATGCTACTTTTCCAGCAGATGTCAGGGTGCTTGAAGTTCCGCAGCAGGACAAGAGCCCTTGATCGGGTAGCCTGTACTTAGACACCAACCACAAGGTTCCTTTTGCTTCCTCAGTCTCTAATTCTTACCCATAAGCTTTCAACCTGCTCATGGCTATTCTTCAGGGACAACTCTTCACACTCTATCCATTTCTTGATGTAGAGGGCAACGCCTCTGCCTCTCCTTCCTCACCTGTCCCTTCTGAACAGCCTATAGCCATCAATAGCTGTACTCCAGTCATGGGATTCGTCCCACCAAGTTTCAGTAATGGCAACCAGGTCACAGCTTTCTAGCATCATGGTGGCTTCCAGCTCCTCCTGTTTCTTTGCCATGCTGCATGCATTGGTGTAGAGGCACTTCAGCTTGGTTGTCAGCCATGTCTTAGAGAAAATTAAGAAGAATTGGTGCCTGACAAGCTGTTTTTGTTTTATTTTCCCAGAATGGGAAAGGCTTTGAAGTTTGGAGGAGTTTTCTGGACCGGAAAAACATTTTTCTTCTCCAGCTCTGCTTAAATCCTGGCCTTGAATTGTTGAAGTCTGCAAACCTTATCCACAGATTGGTTTAGAATTCAGTCAGATGAGTGGGAAATTATCTGTTATCTTTGGTGAAGCAAAGAATGGGGATTGTTACCTTTGGAGAGCCTTGGGTCAGGTATTGAAGATAGAATTCTGTGAGAAAGCTGAGGAGATGCTCTTTTCACGATGTTTGATGTTGCTGGGAAACTGCTGGATGTCCTTCTGGAGCCCAGCATGTGAGAGACAACCTCCAAACAACAGCAAAAAATACCAAAGAACTTGCAAGGCAAGAGGTTAATTTCTTTTATACACAAGATGATAAAAACCAGCTGGTGTGTTATAGATGAGAACTGTGTTCATGGAAACTTTCTTCCTTCTAAAAATACCGCTAATATTAACATCTTTCCAATTCTCTGTGGGTTTTAATTGAAAATTGTTTGTCTGTTTTTGTTACACCAAACTGACAGTTCTTCCTATCTGAAAATCTTTCAGCAAATGGGTGGTTTTAGTGACTGTTTAATAAATCCAAACTGTTCTTCCTCATCTCTCCCAGAACAGTCAACAAAAGCAGAGATCTATTTTAAACCTGTCATATGGGAACAAATAAGATGGGTCTTTCTTTTCCTTCTGCAGCCTTCAAAAATCCTGTCACTTCAGCCTACTGCTCCACTTTCATATGGCAGCTTGCTTTCATGATGGTACCCTAAGATCACTGTGAGCTGTAGAAAATCAGGGCTCCAGGGAATTTGAAGGGCTCAACACGGAAGACAGGGGCCTTGTTTCCTGTCAAGCTGGGAACACACTGTAGGTGGCTCCCAAGCTGCATTATCTTGTTCCTCTCTGCTGCTGAGCACTGTTAGCCCATTCTCCATTTAGAGCCATTTATTTCCTATCTCACTTCTGCCTTTGTCTCCCCACTTCTTGCTGAGCTGCTCCCTTCGATTGATTCCTGACCTTTGATTAATTCCCCCAGCATAATTTTTCTTTTTGTTTCTCCTGCTATGGTCCCTGCACTTCACCTCTGTGCTCCCTGCATCTTAGGCCCTCTATTCCCTGCATTGCCTGGGGATGTGGCTTTAGTTTTCCTGTTTGTTCTCAAACTGTTTGGCTTCCTCCCTCCCCATTTTGCTCTGCGCACTGATTTTGTCCAATATATGGTGACAGTGCTTGAGCCAAACAGTGGGCTGGAAGAGCAGCAGTAATCTTGATCCCCCAGGCCAAGATGAATCTTTCTCCTCACCCCTGACAAGGTGCCTGTGGTCTCTCGACAACTGCTTTGGGTCTGCCGCCACTATTGGAGCTTACACAGCAGCAGTGGTATAGAAAAGAGCTGCTCCTGCCCTTTGCTGCAGATCCCTTCTGATCTGAGCATGAGGGAAGTCTTTGACAGCTCTTAGCAGTGAACTTGTTTCTGACACAGCTCTGATGCCATACTAAGTCCCAGGCTTTTCCAGTCCCAGAGCTGGATGCTAGATGTAGGGTGTGCAGCCAACTCTGCACTTCATGTTTAAAGGTGCTCAACTTAAAAGGTTTCCTTTGGGACTGGGCCTCAGCTGTTTAGCTCCAGTGTTACCTGCTGCTTTGGGGTTTCAAGTTGCCTTAGCATTTTGAATTGCACTTGGACAAGTTGTCATGATCGTGGATGTTTGAAATGTTCCTAGCTACCCCGATTATGGGGCCAGCCCAGGTTATGCCAGGGGTTTCTGGCAGAGTCATGTCTTCAGAGATCCAACCCCACTTCACCCCAGCTGTCATTCCCACCATGATAATGGTATCCTTTTCTTTCCTTGAAGGTATTACAAGAGTTCAGTTGTGTTGATGTGCTTTGCGATCCCTACCTTTGTGCCATGGTACCTCTGGGGCGAGACTCTGTGGAATGCCTACTTCCTTGCCTCCATCCTCCGGTACACCATCTCCCTCAATGTTACCTGGCTGGTCAACAGTGCCGCTCACATGTATGGCAACCGCCCTTATGACAAATACATCAGTCCCAGGCAGAACACCTTTGTCACTCTGGGAGCCATTGGTAAGTGCTGTAGCCCTAGGTAGAGCTTTGCAAACTCAGGGTGATGTCTTGTCATGTTTCACCCTGATTGGGACTTTGGGCACCTGCAACTGGACACCACTTGGACCCAGGCCTTGGGGGAGGCTGGAGCTTGTGTGTCCTAGAGGAAGGCTCCCTTGTTCTGCTGATGGTGCCCACATTGAAATAATGCTATGTAGTGTCTGGGCAGAGATGTGTTCACAGTAGCAATCCTCTCTTCTCAGCAGCTGGCTGGGGACAGCACAGCAAAACTGACTATCTACTACTCGTTTGTGCATCGCTCCTCTTGAAGCACTTATGGTTTTCTTCCCTGATGTGCTAGTTTGGCCAGGACAGGGTTAATTTTGTGAGGAGCCAGGTTATTCTATACCATGCTGATGTCATGCCCCAGGGCCAGTTCCACTGGGGGTCAGTTTGCCTTGGACTTCGCTCGGTTCAGTCCCTCGCTGTTGTTCTGTTCTGGTATTGGGGTTTTTTTGTATTGCTCTTTTCTCACTGTTGATAATGTTCTTTTTTTTAACTGCAAGTGCTTATTATATGTTGTTTTCTTTTATATATATATATTAAACCTTCCTTATCTCAACTCAAGAAGGCACCTTTAAACCTTTTTTTTCTTTGTCCACGACCGGCGTCAGACGGGAGGGGGCGGGGAGTGGTGCGGCCACGCAGCTCCGGCCACGCCGCAGCCACAGCTCTTACTAAACCAATACATCTTTTGGTGCCCAACCCGGGGCATCTGAAAGTTGAGATAAGGACAGAATCTGTTCAAAGCGTGTTAAAATAACCCTTGTTAGACGCGATTCTCTGTTTATATATATTTTGTTTGAAATCAGAGCATGTTCACGATGCTGGCCAGCCTCTTTGCCTGGTGGTCCTGTATGAATCCCTATATCCACTGTGGGTTCCCTATAACGATGTTCATTTTGTGTGGGAAATGTGTGAAGGGGCTCATTGTGCTGTACTGGACGCTGACGGCTTATGATATGATTGTGTCACTGATGGGGGGGGCGAACTGGTACCTGCATGTGGCTTGGGCATTTGTTAGTGGTCTCACCCCATCTACGGGTGAGACAGGGGAGGGGACATTCTCAGCTTTTGAGGATTTTACCTACCCATGGAACGCCCAGGTCAGCATGCTCTCACTGCTGTGTTTCCTAAATGTCTGCCATGTGTTAATTAAGGTTATACGGTTCTTATCTAATGTCCTCACCCCGAGACCTGCCCCGAGGCTGGATAGTTATGAGTGGCAGGGTGTGTGGGAGAGCATGGGCAAGTGCTTGGGTCAGTGGTCACCCCCCTGTTTTGGAATTTCACTCCTGAGCAAGTACAGAATCCTGATAAATTAGTAAGGTACTTAGAGAAGGGTGTGTTGTCAACCCGGCAACTCCCGGGAGACACAAATTACTGCAATGTGTTGGGGAGTCGCCCATGCCTGAGTGTCCTGCTCAGCACTATCCAGTGCCCTCGGGGGAGGAGCAGGTCTCTGAACCTGATAACAAACCAATTGATAGTGCAGCTGAGCCAGAGAAACAGCCTGTGCTGGTATCAGTTGCCCCTGTACCAGGAAATCGGTTCGTGTAGTGAGGGATGAGGATGAACCAGGGTCATCACGAGAACAGGAGGAAGAGCCAGAGGTGGTCACCTGATCCCCGTCTTTGAGTGAGCTGTGAGATGTACGGAAGGACTATGGCTGTCTCCCAGGTGAGCAGCTTATCACTTGGCTGCTCCGATGCTGGGATAGTGGGGCTGGTGTTCTGGAGCTAGAAGGGAAAGAGGCCAAGCAATTGGGATCCTTGTCTAGGGAAGCAGGCATTGACAAGGCAATTGGGAAGCAGGCACAGACCCTCAGCCTTTGGAGGCGACTCCTGTTGAGTGTAAGGGAAAGGTACCCCTTCAAGGAGGATATTGTCAGCTAAGCAAGTAGTCCACCATGGAGAAAGGTATTCAGCACCTGAGGGAATTAGCTGTACTGGACATGATTTATGGTGATCTGACTGATGAGCAGTTACCCATGGACCCAGACCAAGCTCAATGTACACCACCTATGTGGCGGAAATTCCTGCGAAGTGCACCACCATCATATGCCAATTCATTGCAGTAGTGTCCTGGAGAGAGAGCCAGGGACAAACGGTGGATGAGGTGGCTGGCCATCTCTGTCAGTACAAAGGAAGCATCTCCTCCTCTCTAAATGCCTATGTTTCAGCTGTCAAGGACTTGGCTCGAGAGGTCCAGCAGATCAGAGAGAACATTTCCCACTCTCCACCTGTACAAGCCCACGTCTCAGCTA
>JAVFHW010046100.1:0-41775 GCA_032159205.1 Eurystomus glaucurus suahelicus
CCGTGTGGCAGGTACAGCGGGCACGGAAACCGGGAGGGCTTGGCTGTGGCTGGAGAGCAGGTTTGTGAGGGGAGCAGCCGGGCCGCCATGGCACAGGAAGGGGCTTTCCTTCCTCCTCGTTGCCTTGTCCCCGCGGAAGCAAGCACTGAGTGAGTCGATGGCCCTCCGCCCTCGGGAGTTCGTAGTTTTGAAGATTTCCGTGTAGGTTTTCAAGATTTCCATGTAGACTTCTCGCTGCTGGTGGGGAGAACTCTCCAAAAGCTCACCTTTTGGAAGGGCGAGTTTTCTGTTCAGGTAGTTGGTTTATGTTGATCACTTTTTAGGCGGGCTTTTGCCATGCGGCCAGCACTGCCTGTTCTTAAATACTCGGTAGAAGGATCACTCATTTTAAGGGCAGGCTTTTTCAGTAACGTGGAAGAGATGTGTGAGGCCGTCATACACAGTCACCTGTGCCTGGCTTTCCAAGATGTTGGGTTTCCACATAGTTCCTCGTTGCTGTAGCGGGCCACTAGAACTCGTGTAATGGAGGAGCTCTTAATCTTCAAGTGTGCTGATAGGGATGATTTTGGCTTCTTTTTTAGGGGTGAGGCCATAGAGCCTGCTGTCTGTTCTTTGAAATCAGGCAGTTATTTTAAGTAGTTCCTTTCAGGCTCCTTGGACTTGTATCCAGTCACTTCCAAGTAAAAATATGGTCTCCTTTTTTTTTCAGAAGAAAGCAATCGAAATCTGTCAATGGCCTAAGGAAGCACCAACATGATGACAAGATGTCCCAAGAGCGTGGTGTACTTGGCTTTTCTTACTAAATGCTTACTCTGTATAAAACATTGTTTACATATGAATTTTGCCTATTGATGAATTTACCTTTTTCATATGCTGTGAATTTAATTTTGCAGAGATGATCAGTTCTAATGCTTAAACTCTTGCCTTTGTGTTGCCCATTCATTCCTGTCCAGCATGAATGTGGTGTCAAAAAAGGCAAACAGGAATTCTTGCTCAAACAGTTTAAGGAGCTGGTTATTTAACTTTCTCCTCCGTGTTTTTGCAAGGACAAGAAAAAAATCAGTAGAAATTGTATGGTTGAGCAGTTATATTGTAGATTTTATGCTTCAGTCTTAGTAAGTGAAGAATCTGACAGATACTAAAAGAGGAAAAATTAAAATTATAATGGCCACTTTTAGCACTGTTTAACTGTCCTGCCTAATTTATTATATCTATGCTTCAGGTAGTTAGTATATAACATTTCAGACTCCTGCAGTGGCCTCTAGTTTTTGTATTGCAAAAATATAGCTACAGTTTCAGAATATTTGGCTACAGAAAAAACCCAAAATCTTTAATGGAGAAAAAGTGTGTTTTGCCTTTGTGCATTTGTCCTTTTGTTATTTATGTGTGGTGTCAGAAAGGTATAAAAGGAATCCTTTTGTAGGACAGTTCTGTTTTGGATAGTAATGTATTTTACTCTTCTGCTGTACATAGAAGAGTCTTTCCTGGATGCACTTTTGAAAGAATAAAAGTATACTTCAATATTGCTAGGAGTGGTGGCTCTTAACAGAATGCTTAATGCTGTGAACACTTCTTGCAGAGTTCTGATGTGTTTTGCCAGAGGTTCAGAAGCCCACAGAGATAGCTTTATATGGTGAAGGCCTCTGAGCATGAGAAGGAAGGATGTGTAGGAAAAAGTTAGAAAGTTCTGATTGCCCATTGCTTCTGCAGCTTCCTTTGTGAGGTGAAGAACAATAACTTCTGTGCAGCTGTATCCCTTGGCCTTGTCTTACACTGAAGCAGACTTTCTGTTGAAAAAGTTGTTCAGCAGAATGGCTTTATTGAAGAAATTAGAATTGAAACAATGAGTGAGATCAGCCCAATGACTTTGTTCTCATAAACAAGAGCAAAGCAGAAACCCTAAAATAAAAGGTTTGGTGCGCATTGCTTATTAAAAGCAGTGCGTGGTGGCCAATTTGTCCAGAGCAATCTATGCTCTTCCATGTTGGGTTTTTGGGGGTGATACTGTGGAGCGGTTCAGAATACAAGGACTGAAAATGTTTGAAGACTGACAATACATGAAAGCCTCAAAATCTTATATGCAAAATGCTGTTTCACTTTGAGTACTGGAAAAGCCAAAACTATTGAAAACTTGAGTAGCGCAAGTCAGCATGAAATTCAGGGGTTCAAGCGAGGCATTAATAAAAATTGCATGTATTATCAAATATTTCTTCAATGCTGAAACTGTTTTGTGTAATGTAGGTACCCAAGGGCATGACAAGTAAGCCAAGTCTTTGAAGCCAGGAACTTGATCAATATTGGAAACGTGCTGTAAGAGTGATCCACTACTGAGAAGTCCTTATGGTAACTTACTTGCATCTCAGGGGATTTAAACTATACTGAGTAAGCTATTATACAGTCTGCTCTAAATTTATAGAGACTAAATCGAAGGTGAAATTCAGAGTGCAAACTGAAGAAATGACTGATTGTATTATCAATCAGAAAGGATCACGATATTACACCACATGCTAGAGAGTGGTGTTCCTGTTGAATACTACGTGCAGTACTCAGTGAAAGAAGGAAATGCTGGAGTGTTTTTAGCAGCCACAGCTTTTATGATTGTGAACAGACTAGTTGCTCAAACATGGGAAAATATAGCAATGATGAAAGGTAGATAGCATGGAGTGGAAAACAACAACAACAAAAAGATGTCCTGCTCATACATCTTGTGCAGTTATCTCGTTTAAACCTTGTTATGCAGGAGCTATGTTCCAGGGCACAAAAAGAACCAAAAGTATCTTTTGCAAGTATCCATTCTTGGTTTTATTGTTTCACTGATGCATCCAACTCTCCTACAGACATAGTAAAGAGGAGGATGCTGAGACAGTGCTGCACAGTGACATTTCCAGGGAAGAGCTATAAATGCTGAAGAAAACTTGTCAGAGGTAAGAGTTACGGAGGAGGTTCAGGAACAATTGGGGTGCCATTTAGCACCCATTAATAAACCCTATGGATTATTTAGGCTTTTGAGGGATAAATAGTTTTGTTGCCTTCTCTTTTTTTAAGTCTTTCTTTTTACACATTTGTAAATCAGTAATACTGTACAAACTATTACAGAAGAGAAATACAGATTGTGTAGTGTTTGCAGTAGCGGCTTTCAAAATGTGATTGCAGCTGTGGGAAAGCAGACCGAGTATTTGACAGTTGTTCACAAAGACAACATGAGAAGCTCTTATGACAAACTGAGCTGAGTAAACTTCTGAAGGAAGTTTGTGATTTAGTAGTTGTCCATGCTGAAGAGAGATACTTAGAAAGGGATTTCCCAGCAGCTACCAGACTGGTTGATTGGGAGTTGTTTAAAGAATATATGCTATTTCCTGATGAGAAACTACTTGGGTAACTTTTGGGGAAAAATTAAACTGAAGATTGTTCAGTATTTTGCATGAATGTATACATGTTCATACAAAAGTGAACTTCAGTGGTGTAAGGTCCACTACATCACTGTTGGTTTCCTTGCAGGAAGGAATATAACAGAAATTCTCAGTGAAGTGATGGAATTTCTTCCAAGTTTGTCACAACGCCCTTGAAAATACTAGAAGCAGAAAGTTTCATTTGTTGAAATGTGAAAATCTACATAAGCAACATGAAAAAACACAGACACACTTAATGCTTTACCAGTGCTGATGGTAGAAAATGAACTAGTGGAGTCCACCCCAGACCTTTAGCACCATAGACAACTGGGGGTTTTTACAAGACTGAAGAGAAAGCTGGGCACTATTTTTATAGGAACCTGTCAGACACTGGGAAGAGAAATGTATGTGTAACCCACTGTGAGTAATTTATCCAATAACAGGGCTGCTACTTGTTCTCCAAGATAAAATTACGAAGTCTCATCTTTCCATTATTGGCTGCTTATTCTCTTAAACTGTTTTGTAATGCACAGATGGGTGCCTGAGTTACTACTACAAAACTTTGTATTGATTCCCACAAACTAGAACATGTTAGTACTGCCACCAATTTGTAGTTAGGATCTGAAATCTTGTTTAGATGGACAAAGAGCCTCTCTTTTAAAAATTTTTAAATTTTTAAAATTAGTTTTGCAGATTTTAGCTTTTGACTTTCTTCCAGAGAGGTGAGGGGGAAGCTGATCTTGGTAACTTTGTACCAGTTTCAGGGATCTAGAAGATGTTACTGAAAACAGCTGTATGCTACGTGTGTCAAATCTCACATTGTTTCTTTTTTTTGCTAGGATGAATTGTTAGAACCAGCCTGAGAGCAGTGGCAGTCTGTGCAAGACTACTCTGAAGAAACAAGAAGGTCTTAAAAAGATGGAATATTAAGCCTGTGTGTAGTAACACAAGATGCTTTTAAATGTATTTGGACAATGTCTGGTAATGTTTATGTGGACAAGAAATAAATTCTATTTCATAGACTTTCTGTCTTTATAATACGATCAGTGGGCTGGAACACCTCTCCTACGAGGACAGGCTGAGAGAGTTGGGGTTTTACAAGGGCTTGTAGTGATAGTACAAGGGCTAATGGCTTTAACCTTTACAGGGAAGTTGTGGATGCTCCATCCCTGGAAGTGTTCAAGGCCAGATTCAATGGGACCTTGAGCAACCAGGTCTAGTGGGAGGTGTCTCTGGCTGTGGCAGGGGGGTTGGAACTAAGTGGTATTTGTGGTCCCTTCCAACGCAAACCATTCTATGATTCCATGGTAATAGCAGTTGCCTCTGTTTGACAGTTCTGACTTCCTCTATGTTGTTTCTGGGGATACCAGTTCACCCTGTTGGGCTAGATAAAACCTAGGTGTTACTAAATGGATGGAAGGTGATCAGTGAAACTGCGGTCTTCTGTAGTACTTGGAGATTGGGTTAGCTGAAATTTGTATTGTGGTGAAGAAAAGTGGAAATCAAAATTCAGCAAAACTGGGTTTAAAAATAGCAGGAAAGTTATCTCCTTAACACCGAAAACTGCAAGCTTGGATTACTGTTACCTTGATCACTACATAACCTGGTACTTAACTAAACTTGAAGCAGAGTGAAATACTGTAGTGTTAACAGCTGGAATTCCTGCTTGATTTTTCAGGAAGACTTCCCATAAATTAATTTTACCAGAAGAGCAAATGCTGAAATTATGTATCTTGCAATGTCTGATTTTTCAGTACTGAATGTAAGCAAATTACTAATGCAAAGTCTAAGCATAAGTCAGTTTTGGGTTTGTCAAGAAGGAAAGGTTTAGACAAAAGTAATTAATTTTTAGTGATCCGGCATGTAATTAATTACTGGATGCACTTGAAAGCTTTGGGTTTTGGTTCGGGATTACATTCCCTGAAGATACCATCTGTCCAGGAGTTTTGTTTGTGGGGCTTTGTTCTTAAAGTGCGGGACTAGCTTTTAAGATTTTTTTTTTTTTTTTTAATAACAGGTCTTAGTGATTACTGTCTAAAATTTTAATTCCCTTTCAACAAGAAAAACTGTAGAATCTTAAGCTTCAGTGTGTGATACCTGTTTCATAGTGTGGTAGACAAAGAAAAAGTGAGGTAAAGGGTGGAATAGGTTGGTGTAAGGGCACAGATTACCAGAACAGTAATGCCAGTAAACATTAAGTACCATGTTAAACTGTTAGTTTTTATAAGTGGTGAACTGGGCTGTACCCTTGGAAAAAAACCTCAAGCTTCTGAATTCTTGTTGTTTGGAGTTTTTTTTCCCTTCCTCTGTTTTCCATTAAAACAATGTCTGACAGACTGTTGGAAGTTGACAGTGTTAAAAAGTAGAGAGGAGGACAGGTTCCAAGGTGGCCTAGGGGAGCAAGCGAACAAAGATCTGTCCTTTGTGTTACTTGGCTCCAGTGCTCTGTGGAAGAGGGCTGTCAGTATTAAAGCTGCAAATCAGAACCCTTGAGATGTGTGCATAGAAAGACAACTGGCTTGTTCCAGATTCCTCTTTAATGTTTTAGCACCCTGCATCCAAGTTGACTCAGGCTAGCTCTACCAACTGAAAACAGTCTGTATCAGTGAGGGCATTCCTGAGTGTAAATCTGTTACCCCTTTTTTTATACCAAAGGGGCTCATTTCTAGTAAATTTAACAACAGTATTTTATGAAGAATGTCAAATACATTCTGGTAGCTTCATTGAGGAAATAACTGCATAGTCCTAGCTATTTTTGAGATCTTAACATCACAGTGAATAGGGTGTATAATTTAATTCATGACCACTGGGAGGGCAGTAATTTTCTTCACTCTTGTATAGGGCCCCGCTGAGGTAGAGCTTTCTTTGCACAAAGCAGCCCTCAAAGTGCTGTGCTTTGTATTGGTAGGGGGAAAGGTGTCTTGGCAGCTGTATCAAGGCTATCTGTCCAACACTCCCTTCTCACCCAGTGGGCTGGGGGCGGCAAGATCTTGGGAGGGGACGTAGCAAGGACAGCTGATCCAAACTGACCAAAGGGATGTCCATGCCATATGATGTCTCCTCAGCAATAAAGCTAAGACCAACTGCAATGCATACTGAGGCCCTGCTTCCTGGGAAGTGGCTGGACACAGCTTGCTGACAGGAAGTAGAGAATAAATCTTCTGTTTTCCTTTGCTTCTGTATGCAGTCTTTGCTTTAATTTTATTAATTTTATCTTGACCCGCAAGTCTTTTTTCCACCTTATTTTCTTTCAACCTACCCTGTCCTGAGCAGGAGGGGAGTGACAGAGGAGCTTGGTGGCCACCTGGTGTCCAGCCACAGGCAAACCACCACAACACTTACCGAGGAGACAAGGAGAGAAATTAAAACGGGAACATTAAGAGACCATCTGCCACACTGGCTCTGCATCTGTGTTTTATTTGACAGCCTACATAGCCTTTGCTAAGCCTACATACTTTTGCTTTGTGGTGATTTTTAGTAGTATGGATATGCACTGGAAGTATAAAATGCTGACAACTTTCTGCTACCAGGAAAAATACTTAATCTAGAGTAGCTGTATCCTCAAGTGGATTTTAATTGGTACTACACCTGTTTTTACCAGATGGCATTGTCAAATGAATCTGTGTTTCTGAAGCCTTTGCTCCTTTGTGTAATGTAAATAAGACACACAGGCAACTATGGGATGCCCTAAAAATTCAAGTTTTACTTGACTTTTAAATAACTTGGACACAAGTATTGACATAGCCATCTATCAAACTCAATTTAAAATAAAGCACACAGTTGCTTAATGAATACTTAATGTACATAGAACATATGCATCACACTGATATGTTTATGTATGTTGTTTTCAAACATCTTTCTAGGGAGCTTTGAATTAAACAGGCTTTCCCAAAAGAAAATGTGCTACTATTCAGTTCAATATTCACCTGTATAAAGATGATGGATTTGGCAACTTAAATGGTAGTGATTCTTTTATTTTTATTTTTTTTTCCCCGAACTGATATCTTCAGTATAATGAGCTCAATTAGAATATAAGGTGGAAGGTTAGGGATGCTGATAAGAAGTGCAATGTAGAAAACAGCAGGTCAACGCTAGCTCCTAATGAAAGAAACTAGCTAACAAGCAAGTGGACCAATACGGGATATATAAAAATCCTTCTGTGGTGTCATTAGCAAGCCCTCTTTATTGTATAAAATACATCTTTTTCCAAAGAGGTATATCGATGTTGTAGGTGTTCCTAATTAGTAAGTGAGAGAGTTCCATAACTTATCTATTATTAGCACTTACAGAAGTCTCAGAAGAGAGAAATGCAGAGACACAAAGTTAAAATTGTTAGCCTGAGATTAACTCGGCACAAAAGATGCAGAATGATGATGAGACTGTCTCAAGTGAGGACAGGTCTGTATGGCATTCAACCTCAGGGTAAACTTTGCCTGACACAATTATACGTCTCCTGTCCCTTGCCACACTCATCAGGAAGTACCAGCATTTTGGACTGGCATCCAAACTCCAGGCCTGCAAACATAACTGCCTCTGGGCAGTGAAAGCCCCAAGAAATCTGGGAAAGGCAGCTGGTGGAAAGAACAATGTGTAGCTCAGAGCTGTCAAGACTACCCACCTACAGATGTTGTAGGGCTAATTTAGGGCTATAGAATATAGCTGTGTAAGTGGTTTCAGTGATTAATCGCTTGTAGGTATCACTCATAGAAAAGTAAGATCACAAGAAAAGGGGCCTTTCCTCAAATGACTTAGGAAAAGAAGCTTGAAGGGAAAGGAGGCTCATGTATGTGGAAGAAGTTTACTTTTTTGGTCTATTAGTTAAGCGTGACTTCCAAGTTTTGCCTTTTTCTGGCACTGACACTCGATGTGTAATACAGGCGTTAGGCTTAGTCTTTCTTTTGTGCATACAACACTGTACTGCAGTGCCCTAGACCGAGCATTAGTTTGCTAAAACCTGCTTCCTATATAGTGTTATTAGATAGAAGACCACCAATTCAAATCCAGGGCTCTTCCTGTAAATTTTGCATTTAAAGGCAAAACATTGGCCTGATTATGAAAAAACTCTCCTGTTACTTGAAAATTGAAACCTATCGCTATTAGACTAGATAGAAGCCTATTTTCTGATGTAATGGGGTAAGCAAAATACCACACACTTGATGATGGTATCCAGCAATAATACATAAAAGCCCATGGGCAGATGCCAACATTCAGGAAAATATGAGGTTGGATATAAGCTTTTACAAGTAATTTTCTTCTTGATCAGTATTTGAGGATTGGCAAGATATGAACATTTAATACAGTTAATTCCAAAATAATAACAACACAAATCCTCCTAAAGTAGTAGATATGTTCTACTTGCCTGTGCCCGAGTAAGGAATGTACAATAACAGTAATGATTTAGAAAGCAACAAACTACAAGCAAGTGCATAAATGCTCCAAGCTTGGAACACTTTCTTGAAGAAATAAGAAGTTGCTTTCATTGCAGACATTAACCAGTTCTTGTGTGGTTTGTCACATGTCAGTAGTCTTCCAAGAGATCATGATGCTCTAGATTAATCTATATCACCACAACTTTTACCACAGTGCTGGTTTTTTGGTTGGTTGTTTTTTATTTTTTGTGATTCTGTTTTCTTCTTTCTTTTTGTTTGGTTTTCTAACTGGTACTTGTGAGAATACTACACAAGCTCATAAACAGATCCTAGAGGATCTCTTTAAATTGGAGCAATGCCAATGAAACCATTTAACAGACTTAAAAAAAAGTTTGAGCAAATACTTTAAGCCAAAGCCAACAATGTCCTAGGATGAAATCCACAGTAAGTTCAGAAAATGCTGAAGAACCTCCACAAAAATAGAATTTTTACCACAGAGGTGTTTTAGCTCTTCACTTCCCTCAGATTTGTTCACTGATAGTGAAAAAGCAGAACTGTCCAAAATAAGTGATCAAAGAAAAATACTTACAAAGTAAATCTGCCTTCCCTGGCATGATGCATCATCTCCCAGCCTGCAGACCCTACTGTGACAGAAATATACAAACTGTATGGCTACCACCTTGGCTAATAGCATCCACCTGGCCACCTCAGATCATGAAACAACAGAGAATAAAAAAATTAAGTGGAAGTTAAAACACATCATATGAGGTTTCACTTCTTAGTTTTGTTAGTTAAAATATGTATTAGTAATCCCATGCCTCTTGTAAAGCGTAACTTAGCTGCCTTATGCTCACTCCAGTTCTCAAACAGTATTGCTCTTCTGACAGGGCTGCAGCCCCCAGTATGGTGTTGCGAGGGGAAGAATCACTGCAGGGTCTGGATCACTGCAAGTCACTGAAGGCAGTGGGGCTTGAGTTTAAGGAGAACAAATGTAAAAAGGCACATAAACTACTACAGTTATTTCCAATGCTGTTTGACAAATTCAGTAGTTTGGGGATTACACTTACCAAAAGTTACTTTGGCAACACAAAGGTTTTACAAAGTTTCTTAGTAAGTTAGCAACACCAGAAGGCTCATCCATTTGCTCACAGTGGAGAAATGGGAGGCAGAGGAATGACTTTCAGCTGTTTGTGCAAAGTGATTGGACAGGAGAAGAGCTAGGCATCTCTTCAGATACATACTGGAAGGTAATCCACTCAATGTTCATTAAAATTTACTATTCCTACCATGACAAAAGAAAAAAATTGCAGTTATAATAACCTGAAATACTGCCTTTCTCATTTAATTGTAGTAGAAGTGGCTCAGAGAAAAGTATCAGAAAGTACTAGCATCAATTTACAAAAGAGAGATTAAGGCAGATTTTGCTAATCTTGATTTAAAAACCCCAAAAAACCGCTACTTGCCAGCTGTCTTAAATCCTACTCTACAAGTTTCATTTAACCAGTACTTAAGTGACTTGTTAAGCAGTCTGACTATGGTGGGTCAGTACACATCCACCATTTTTTTCCAGTGTGGTTTACTATAAGGTGATAGACATATTTCTGTGGTATGGAATGTTCACTTTAATAGTCCCTCTACATAAAAGGGCATTCAAAAATTGAGAACACTTAAAACTGCTAAGGGAAAGTAAATCTGTATCACCTCTGGAACTTGCTGCTACAGGGTGTTACCAAGTCTATTATTTTTGAGCTAAAAGAGGTTGATCAACATTTGTTGTAACAATGTGAGCATCTGTTGTTGTGCTAGGCTAAAATAAACCTTGTAAGAGCTATTAGTCCTTATGTCGCAGGACACAAGTTGATCCCCATATAAAACTGTGAAGGTAATTCTCCCCATACCACTGTATTGCACAATTGGCCAAAAATACGACTATCTTGCTTCTCATGAAGCATCTAGTCCTGATCATGTCAGTTAACAGTCTTTTTTTTTTTTTTTTTTTTGAAAAAGAGTGTTTTCTTACATAATAGACCGTAAAACCTGTTTTGTTGCAGCGAATTTTTTTTGTTCATTTTTTGGAAATGTAACTGCTGATCATTCAGTTTTACCAAGACGTTTCTTTTTGGTGGTCTAATCAGGCAGCTTCTCCTTGGTCACACCACTACAACGGTGTCAGTGATAAAAGCATTGCTTGGTCTTCTCTGCAAGCAGGCTGCACTTCAGAACATCCTGAAGAAATTGCTACGTCGTTGACTTCAGTTCCTTCACACACACACAAATTCTCAGTTTCCAAAGAATAACATCCATTTGACATCTTCAGTTACAGCAGTCAAGTCTCCACCTTGAAGCGTGACAACTGTACAGTTTTTATGATCTTAGTGGTGGCTTTTCCATCAACATTAGCGGAGAGCTGAGATGTTTCTTCTATTAGACTGTCTTTAGATCCATTCTGTCTCTGAAGGGAACAAATAAAAGTATGTTGTTGAAAAGTTGTAGCAGAATTTAAATGCTGTACTTTGGTAACTGCTGCAATGACAGCCTTAGCTAAGGATACAGCAATTTAGAGACAGAGATGAGATAGAAATAGAGAGAGGTAGAGATACACAGAGAGGAATATTGAAGTCTCTACATTTATTTGATCGAACAGAATGTTTTCGCCCTCTTGCCTCCTTTCTCCTCTGCCAGCTGCTGCCCCTCTCTGCTATTTGGATTCATATTCCCTATTCAGGAAATGCTACAACTAATTATTTGGTATTTAGCAGAACACTGCACGCAAGCGCTCACAATGAATTAATGACCACTGTTGTGAGACAGTCTGGGGCAGAGGGAAAAGAGAGGTGTTTATGGACACTGAGCATTCTAACATTACTTCCTTCCAGGGCATGAATTTAAACCACATTGTATCGAATAAGAATGGAAATAAGACAATGTGAATTTTAAGCAGGACTCAATCACACAAGTTACTTATTTCTACAAAGCATGTAAATGTGCTTAGCCTTAAGTATACCAACTTCCCCTTCACATCTGGAGCAAGTCCTTACAGAAACATCAAGGACAGCTCATCTTTTTCAATTTTCATCACATGCAGGAATACAAATATCCTTGAACTTAATTCCTGTCAAAGAACAGGTAGTGTGTTAGCTAGTCTTAATGTGAAAAATATCTGTTTATTGTTTTAAAATTGTTCAAGCTTAAGTTATCCTAACTATTTAAAAGATTAAATATTACATATTTTGTCAGCTGTATTCTGTGCAGTTTCCACCTACACAGAGTATCAGCATGCAGTTTTGGTATAACCACATGCGAGATGGTGTGGGAAGTTATGTATCAGTAACTCTCCCTTCCATGTTTTGGTTTTCCTTTTGTGTGCTTGTACAACAGACCAGCAAGCATTTTTTGAATGTAATTTGCACCTCACTCAAGTTTTATTTTGAGCTTAATAAAACTATCAAAGCTGAGAGATATGATAACATAATGTATGACAAAAGCCAGTGATTACATTTAAAAAGACACTTCTACCCTTTCTAGATTTCAATAATGTAAAAAAATACAGCATTTGGGGAAAAAGAAAAAAAGCAATGCTTCAAGCCCAAGCAACAAAACTCTAAGAAGACCTCTAAGAATAGGTGAATAAATGATCATAGGTAGTGATTACAATTGCATCCCAAGCACTTTTGCAAGAAATTGTGAAAGTTGATCCTCCTGTGGAGAACAGGGTATAATCTTAATGAAGCATCAAACTCAAACTAAGAAAGAGTCCCCCAGTAGCAGAAACAGCTTTTTGCAAGGGCACATACTACAGAACTACATACGTTTGGATATATAAACAAAGTGTAAATTTAAGGAAAATGTAAAATTTCAAGCCACGCTGCTGCTGAAAAGATCGCGGGCAGCTTTAATTTTCACTGAAAAACAAAGATCTAATTTAAATAAAGCACTAGACCTGCCCTCACCCCCGCTTCTCCCTCCAAAAGGGAAAATTGCAAAGGTTCCATAATTACTAACCTGTTGAGTCAATTGGGTGCTAGGACCTTTCACATCTGAAGATCGTGTAACAGGCAGTGGAGGCACCAGATCAGTTTTCGCACTGGGATATTACAAAAGGGATATTGCTATAACAAAGTAAACTGTAAATGTGCAGAGGAAGAATAATGAAACTGATCCAGACAGCTATATAGATCTCAGAGGCAAAATCCAAAAGGCTTGTCATCTGACTTTAGACATCCAAAAGCTATCATGCTGATCCTCCGTAGTCAGTGGGCACCTTCACAGCATAGGTCACCCCATCCCTTCTCAAGGGACCTGTCTCCTCCTGGTCTCCAGAGGCAGCAAGTCTCACAGCTTAGTGAGAGATGAGTCTCACGTGAAATCATGGGTATACCACACTTCCTTCAGGATGCTATCCAGCTAAAACTAGGCTCCAAAGTGGGTGGTATCATCAAGGGATATTCAGGCTTTAATAGAATTTAGAATGGGGCTGTCACTTTTCTATTCCTAAGTTAGTACACTCTTTACAAACCAGTCTTCTAGGAAAGACTGATTCACTCATTGGTGAAAAGGGTTATACTAGAGTTCCCATGAAAGAAATGAGGGAGCTAATACGGATAACATCTTAACTCCAATAATGATGAAGGTATCTGCAAAGGAACTCATGAGTACTCATACCTTAAGCAACTTCATGGCTTACCAGTGAAGAGCAATACACATTTATTTTGGCTTTTCCATTTTTTTCCCATTCCAAGTGAATCAAGGAAGCCTCTGTGGCCCAGAATAAACCAGAAATGTTTTTGTACTTGTCTGAGTCACTTATGTCTGAAGCTCTACTATTTAGAGGGTTGTGTGAATCCTATGCCAGCACCAACCACATTTATGCCACTTCTAATCTAACCATAATATTTGGACAACTTTTGGGCGACACTAAACAAGTCCATTGCTAATAACCACATTCACATACTTCATTTCAGACAGGACAGATCTTTCACCATCAGAGCACTGGGACCGCCGATACTGACGGTAGCTTCGAGGGGAATGTGAATGCCTAATGCGGATTGGGTCACCTTGAGTCCTAAAAGACACAGAAATCACAACAGTAGGTTAGTAAACCAATCTTCAGCAAAAAAACAAATTCAGCTGCAGACTGAGACCATCCTATTTAATATTAAAGTATGACAGATGACTTCTTGCACTGGCAGAATTTATAAGACTGATGCTTTTCTCCTGAGTCTGTACTTGGAAAGCGCACAGGTCACAAACTGGCATGCCCATATTTGAGAATGAAATTATTTAATGAACAATGCATTAATATATGCAGCTTTAACATTAGCCTCTTCTGTTTAGTGGTGTTGTGGAAGCACATTGTAATGCAAACCAGGATCCCATCTCTGCCACATGCAGCTGCTTGCACTGACACAGGGCATCCCAAATGGGCAATTATCACAGTGAAATAGGTGTCTGTTCTCAAGGAAATAGCTACGCCCAGCCAGCTGCCCATCACAAGAAAAGAAAACGGCTGAACAGGTCAAACAGTGCCTTAGATGATCAGAATAAAAATCTAAAAGGAAGGAGAGGTTTAGGAATAAATGAATTTGCTTGTTTGCATTCATTTATCTCTGATTTTGTAGTGTGTATCACTAAACAGATTGACGGATGGCATAGAGAAATATACAGAACATACAGATATACAGCAGGTTCATGAGTGTGTGGGAAAGATAGGGAGAGATGAAGATTATTTTTTTCATGTTTTGGAAAGAGAAAATGTTCCGTTTAAAAATGATCAAGTATCCTCACCCAGCCATCCTAGGTGAGCATTTGCAGTAGATAAAAGGTTAGAGATTATGTGTAAACCCACTCCTATTTCAGTATGCTGAGTTCACAGTAAAACAAGAAAAGTGGGCTTTTATATTCACTACAAAAAAATCCTGACATAAACTCACTCTATTTTAGTGTATGGAATTTCTTTCAATTGTTCCTCAGATAGGCCAGATGGATCCACAAGCTCCTTCCTAGAAAAGATTAGACAAAGTAAAAAAAAAAATCAACATTGTGTATACTGAACATTGAATACACTTTGGAATAGCTAACTATCATCTCCCTAACTGGTAGTTCTATTGCATATGGGGCCTCATCCTCAAAGTGCCAGTATTACAAACACGGACATTTTGGAACCCACAGGGAAATAAATCTCTAAAATGCTGTATTCTTCTTTAATAACTCATCATCTGTGTTTAGTGCATTCAGTGGTCTGCAGTATCTTCTACACATAGCCGGTCACTAACACCCACATAATGTACTGTGGCACATAACTAAGTCAGAACATAATGCCTTATAGCTACAGTGCAGGGGATGTGAATAACTACAACAAAGGCAAATCAAGTGGTCAGTCAGACCCTAAAAGGACCATACTTACTGAATATGTTTCCACAGTTCTTCTTTAGCTTGTACATCTGGGCTTCTCCTATAAATACCAACAAAGACAACGATGGCAGAACTGTGAAAATCATCATCTGATACGTTGCTGTTCAAATAACTTTTTAAGAGTGCAGACCCTGCACAGAAATCATGGTAAATGTAAACCACCAGTGACTTCAATTTTAGGGTTTGTTATTTCAGAAAATGCATTAAACTTCATAGCTTTACTTCTGCTGAAAAGTAATTTCTTAAATGACAGGCTCTCAATCACAATTCCTGTTCCGCTAGCCTTGAGCAAGTGTATGCATAAAACATAAACAACAGCAGAACTTCCCAAGACAAGCCAGTGCCCAGCCACTGCCAGCCCAGAGGACAATGTATTTTGGAGTAACACTTTTGTAAAACACCCTCAGAAACGTCCTCTGGCCCATAGAGCCCTTTATGGGCAGAAGGAGGGACAGGCCACGCCAGGCTGACACAGCAGTAATCCCTGGCCATTCCCAGTAAGCACCAGTCAAGAGGACCCATGGCTCAGCTGCCGTCACAGTACAGCCTCTTGCTTTCTGGTCATTTCCAAGAAGGGTTTCTGCTCACTTCATTTACCTTTGTAATGTCCAGGACAAAAACAACAGTGAACAAAGCAAACTGGCAACCACGCATACTCACATACACAAGTATTTTGGCAGGGATTTCATTCACTGAGAAAGTACTTAGCCAAAACTGTAATTTCCCTGTGGCAAACATAGAGATGTAGTAAAGCCTGAAGAGAAGCCTCACATTTTCCACTGAATTACAGAAGATATTGCCTCCAAACTGGATCTCATTTATTTTTATTTTTCTTATCCTATTTTATTGCAGGGTTAGGGCAAAACCACCACTGTTGCTGGAGCTGCACCTGGAATTCACCAAAATCCATGCAGAGTAACAGATTAAATAAACACTTCACACAGTGGCAGGGACTACCTTTGCATGGAGAGATCAGATAACTCTTTTCATTGGGATCGTATAAACTCAGTGTTGACAGCTAGACTGTTTCACACCATCTACAATATGAGGGATGCAACTTTTAGTGAGATTCAGCATGTATAAATACTCCCAATGACGTAACAGTTTCTCAAAGATTAAGTTCTACATCATCAGATCATACAGCTTGCTTTTTTTTTCCTTGAACAAAAGGGCCTATCATATTCAAATTGGAGGGATATAATCCCAACTTAAATTAAGATCAGAGGGGACAGTGGAGCTCTGCATTTCAGCAGCTGTTGAATCAGCTCTCCCTCGCCCAGTGACAGAGCTGTATCAGAAATAATTCCAAACCGCTCTCTAGTACTAACAGTTTCACTGTTTTCTTATTTCACCTTTACTGTGGCTCATTTCCAGACTTCAGACAAGGAGTAATGTTCAGAGACATCTATATTGCCATAAATGTTCTACAGTTGCTATAAGGGCAGATTATTTAGGGATGGTAAGGATTTTTACAGGTGCAGAAGTACTGGGAGATATTAGTTTACTGCTTTTTATAAATGGCAGGGAGAGACAAAAGGGTGAGAAACAACCTTACATTTGTGATTTCCTAGTGGGACAAATATGAACCAATCCATAACCTTCTCAGGCTGCAAGGTGTTGATGGCTTTCCAGGAAGCATGACACAGCTGCCCCAGATGATTCCCATCCTTGATGGACCACTCTGCTGTCCATTATGACTGCTCAGGTCCTCATCACAGCAACAGCTATGGCTACAAGAGTAGCTTGCAATGTGATTTTTCTCAACATTCAGAGCCTTTTGTGGCTTAGTGTGTTTGTGTTTATTGTAATGCATTTAATTTTCTCTGCTTTTCACTTCTATCTCTCCTTCTCCCTTCCTGTCTTTACTTCACCTTCTCTCCTTCTTACACCTATCCATGCTGTCATTAACTCCCTGATGCAGTAGCTTGGTATGCAATGGCATTTAACAGCCTTTTTTACCCCTCAGTTTTGAATTGATTTCTCTTTCTATTCAACTCCCTGCTCACAAAATAGCAGCTGCAAACCCTGCATTCACCCTGGGGCTGGGAAGATAGGCATCCTCTTCTGAGGCTGAATAATCAGGCAGTGGGGAATGCAAAAGCTCTCTGAAAAAGCCAGCTTCTCCAGGGAGGCTTTGTAATGCTTACAGGCCCTAGTTTGCCTGAGGAAGCAAAGCTTCAGGGTGGATCCCAAAGCCAAGATCTCCACAAAGCAGGGTATTGTGCACACCACTGACCCATCTGATCTGCTCATGGCATTTGCTTATTCATGGAAATAAAACAGTTCAGGATGGGGCCTTAGGTCTCAAGTATCACCAGACATCATGTGAAGCCTCACCTACACTAAGAAATACTAATTTGTGAGGCAATGGGGAAAGAGAGTGATTAAATAAGATGTCATCTTCAATTCTTAATTTTCTAGGAAATATGCCTCCTGCTTTCTCTGTCCAGCTCCAGGCATTTAATTCTGTGATCCCTGCCATTTTCTCTCCTTCCACCCCTGCAACTACACTAATAAGGAAACCACTGCTGTATAATACTGGTTTAGCAATATGGCATCCCACGAAAAATAAAATTTTAAAAAAAGAAGAAAAAGCACTAAACGCAATGATTCCTCAGAGCAAACTTCTTTTATGAATTCCCTTCCTGATATCATTTGTTTTCCATCTGTTTAAGAAGTGTTACCATACTGGGATAATTTCACAGCATTTGTTCAAGTTAACTCCCCGCAAAAGAACATCTAGAAATATGATACAGATAGAGTATCTTAATAAAAACATTCTTCTTCCAAAGGCCTGTTTCTGTTTCCTTTGAAGGCAAAATGAAGAAAAGCTTACAAAAAGAAAGGTGTTGTTAGGGTGAAATGTAGGTATTGCATATACCGCATAGGAAATTCATGTTTGTATAGTTCTTAACAGCCAACAACAGAAAAATCCTTCTATTCAATCTTTAAAGCCAGATCACAATCTCTCTTTTACTGTATTTTCATGTTTTTACTGTGAATTGTTTCAGAACTCACAGTTTTGACATATAAGATACAACTAGATTGTCCTATTGCAGTATCTGAACCAATAGGTTCTGGACATCTTGTACACTAATCAGATTCTCTAATGCACAATAAACCAAACGGGAATTCCCTGTAAGCGATGAGTCTCCAGGATTTTTTATTTTTATTTCGTTTTCACAAGCTTGAACAGCTCTACACATTAATATGGTCTACATTATGTTATGTGTCTGCACCCTTATTAATATTTTAGTTTGAGTCACAAATGGTGAATTTAAATAGCCATGGAATTTTAATGGCCATCCTTCTTAATTAAAAAAAGCCCTTTGGCTACACAGATGTTTTACATGAACTCTTGAAAATAAACCCTGTAGAACTAGAAATGGGAGGTCTCTATATGCTGATTCCTTTAAGAGAAAGAAAGGTCAAATTCTTGTCAAATATTTTTATTCCTGAGACCAAGGAGACACCACTTCACCACCACCAATGGTTAATATTACTGTTTATCAAATGAACGAAATACACTGTGCCAGGCACAGTAAGAAATATTTCAGCCATTAGCTCACACTTCCAAAATGAACCTCTAGGTAAGCTGACTGCAACAAAGAACTTAATTTGAAAGAATTATCTGTACTGCTAAAATGAAGGGTTTGTATCAATTGTTAAACGTGCAAATTGAAATGACCATAAGACCAGATTTAAAACCAAAATCAACCATACACTGTAGCCTACGGAATTACATTTCCCTTCTCTCTGACCTGCAGCCAGTTATGTAAACAAATAGCTGAGCCAAACTGAATTAAATAAATGCTCATATAACCTACTGTGGGTCAATAATAAAATGCCTTTTACTAAATTTTTTTTAAAGCACTTTGAAAGGAATTATCATTTTACTTTTTTTTAGTTCTTACTTGCATATATAATGATCTCTGCCATACTTGAAGCTTATTTTGTTGTTCTGGGTTTGCTTTTTTAAACTAAAGACTGAGACAAAAAGGAGGAATATATTCATCACTAACACAATAGGGAAAAGAAGTGAGAAGCCATCCAAACTCTTGCAGATTTCCTAACTTCTTTGCTTCCGCTAGGACCTTTCCTTGTTAAGTAAGATGCTACACATCTATGTTCTTAGCTAATAGTAGTTTAAATAAAATATATCTCAGAATCTGTCACTGAGTTGGAAAATAAAAGCCTTTCATAAGTTAAGGTAGCCACAAGAGGGAGCCCATGCTGTCCAAGCAATGAAATTTACTTGGCCTATGGGAAAAAAGGAAAGTTGGCTATAAATTTATTCTAACCATTATTAACTGAGTACATTTCCTAGTTTACTGCACTTTCTGTACACAGTAAAAAAATGTAAATCAAACTTAATTAGCTATATTTTGTGGATTCCATACAAGTGAGCTTTAATATTTGTAATTTCTAGTAATGTATCATTGTACAGAATAACATTTTACTTTTGTGCAGCTGAAAGTGAACAAGTCTGCACAAGGCCAGTAAAAGCAGAAATTCCAACATTTTAATGGCAAATTCTATTTCTCATGAAAGAATGAAAACTGTAGACTATGAAACTGGATTCAGAAATGAGTTCTAGCAACACAGGCAACTGAAAGCAACTCAAGTGGATTTTAGTTCTGGAAACTTCAGTGTGGATTATGGTTTCAATCTGTACAAATGAAATAATCACTTAAGGCACTATACAGTTTCTCTTGGTACGTCTTAACATGAAATAATTTTCAGAAAACACATGAATGGGAAGTACCTATGTAAGCATGTTACAGAGGTCACATGTTACACCATCCGCATAGGGGCTGTTAGCCAGGCAGTGATGGTGAGGACAGTTTCAAAGACTGCCCTCTCTTGCCTTCTCTCCTAGCATCTCATAACTGCTCTCCTGGCACTGTTCAACACCCCCAGCCCTGCCCTGCCCTGCCCTGCCTGGCCAGCATGCCAATGCTGGAGCTTCTTTGGATGGTTGCTTGGATGGCAGATTAGGCTGGACACAAACATGATACAAAACATATGTCTATATCCCAAAAACTTGTCATTAGAAGAAAAGTAGAAACTAAAAAACCCAGCATTTTCATTGGTTTGAGAAAATTAATTTTAGAAGCTGACAATTTCACCATGTCAAAACTGGCTGTCACTCTCTGGCAGCAGAGCTCCATCACGGAAATCCTGACATCACGACACAACAAATCATTGACTGCTCCTTCCCAATGGTAATTTGATATGGAGACATCACCAGCTGGTCTCATCTGGAACAATACTGCAGACTGATTAAACAAGTGTGCAAGCATTTCACAAAAATGCCTGCATGTATCACACAAAATCTGAATGTTTTCACAGCCTTACTGTCCAAAAGAGGGAAATCACTGTCCTCATTATAGAACTAATGTTCAGAGAGCCACAAAAGCACCCAGGACTGAGTCCAAGGTGAGGTAGAGAGTTCTTGACCAGCCCTGCTACAAAGCCTTTCCTGTGTTACTTGGGCCGTGAAATTCAAATCACTAAATGAAGAGAGTTTGACCACAAAGGCAAATCAGCTAGTGTGAGAATCTGCTGTGTGAAAGTCTCTGATCCTCAGCAGCTGAGGGCCACCACCACACTGGAGATACTCCTCCTGCTCTTTAACATGCTAGAGCAGCCTTAATTTTCACGTCAAAGAGGACAAGGGTGACATACGATCGAGATCTGTGCCTGGATCGCCGGTAGTTTGGATCTGCTTGGTTTTTCTCCTTTTGTCGCCGTAGCACAGCTTCCCACTGAGGAGCCGAGTCAATCATGTCATTCTCTTGCCGCAATCTGCAAAACAAGGACTGTGAGTTTATTCTGAGGTCTCTGATGCCGGATGCTTGGAGATGCAATGGGCTATTTTTTTCACAAAAAGCCAGGTCCTGCCATGCAATAGTTTAACTTCTGATCTTTCTAAATTTTAGTTTATGTTCCCAAATGACATTAAAATATAAGAACCTTATCAAAGAAAACTCAGTGATTTGTTATTTAGAAGCAGTGTGAGTGAATAAACAAATGACCAAAGCCTTTAAGAACAGGCTCACAACTTGAATTCATCTTCCCAGCGCAAGCCAAACATCTAGAATTTTTTCCTGTTTACATATTCCAGCTCATCTCATCTACAGCAAGTGTAAGCCTCACATCACAACCCAAGGCTCTACTACTGCTACAACCTTTCCAAATACTTGCAAAAAGTTGCAGCACGCAATTTCCTAGGATTCAGAGAAAACCTGCCCAAGAGTGACCTCTCAAGTTCATGATGAGAGGAAGCAGTCCCTTCACCCTGACCTGCAACAAAGCCCAGGATGCATGCAGATCTCCCTGGCTGCCTCAGACACATATAATAAAGTAATTTGTCCCTGTCCGCGGCAAGGGGGTTAGAACTAGATTATCTTTAAGGTCCCTTCCAACCCAAACCATTCTATGATTCTATGATTCTATAATCCTGCCATTGCACCATTTCTGCATTGTCCCCTATGGCTTTGGCCCATCTCTGCTTGTGTGCTTCTAAACAACACAATATGCCTTTTGCTGCTTCTTTTTTTTCCCCCCTGTCCTAAAAAATCCATGAATCCATTATTGGAATGCAGTACAGATTAAACCAAATGTCAAGATCTTATTAATTCAGCACATTTGTTAGCAGGCTGAAGTAACTCTACAATGCCACAACCAGCCAAGCCAACCAGTGTGAGACACTGGAGACATAACTGGTAGGAAATGCATGCTGTTGTTGTTGCTCTTCACTACAGATGTACCTTTCTCTTCGAGTCTTGAATTGTATCAGGCTAAACAGGCTATGCAGGCTGCTGCTTTTTCTTTAATCAGATCTTCTCTCATATATGTAATGAATTTTGAGCTGGATCCCCAACTGCAGTAAATGGCCACTCTACCAAATGGTACTGAGCATCTGTAGAAGGTTTTGATTTTTAAGAAAGTCTTTCTAAACCTGTAATCTAGTGACAGGGATTAACATAAACTTCTATCTAAGTATTTAGTAGAAGAACTCACACAGCAACAAGTAATGAATTCTGATTTTCATCCTGAATAATCCAGTTTGTGGAGACAGCAATCATACCACATGCTATAAACACAATCAACTGCCTTCCACATACAACAGTCACTTGCACAAAAAGACCAGCACTGCTGCCATGGGTGGAGGGTCTGCCCGCTTGCCAGTACCTCACCCCATCTCTCCCAGACACGAACTCGTAACAGGTCAGGTAGACAACTGTGCTCTGAAGGAGGTATTTTGATACTTGCCATAAAATAACTGAGCGCTACTCATTCTTCTCAGGAAACCCACACAACACAGCAGAGCACAAGGTGTACACTCCAGCACAGAGCACATGAGATCCTGCACCTCTGTGTTTGAAGCCACACTTCCACGCTGGACACAAATAAACTCTCGTTAGGGGAGTGAAAAAACTATTTCTCTTCCGGTCCATTCTACTAATCTAGCAGATTAGTATCTATGGCTGCATGGCAAGAACAGTCCTTTAGCAATGTATTTGTTTATCCCCAAGTACTTCATACTTCTACTCTGCCTCCTTTCTTCTACTTGTTAACATACAAGAGCGTTCATCACTGTTATTTACCTCTTGAATTTGAGCAACATACCGAAAATCTACATATATAAAGTAGCATGGCAGCTATTAAAACAACCAGTGTCAGCACACTCAAACATACCATTGTACCCCAGCAGACCTCTACCAGATGGAGATACAAAGAAATAAAACATTCATTTTACGCCTACAAAAAATGGTAACAATTTAACAATGTAAAGGACAACTAAGGTAATACAATCTCTATATAAAACACATGATTTAGGTGCAATGATTAAATCATAGCAATTTGGGGGCAAAATCTTTGGCTTATTGGCAACAGAGATGAGAACAATGACAAAAAAAGTGGAAATAAATTTAATTCAAAATCTAGATTTTTATTTAAACATACTTCTGACAAAGAAAGCATTGCTTGTATTCCAAGTCCATTATAACTTTCCTTTCATTCTTTTCACTTTTTGCTCCCACACAGGAACAAGTTGATTTATGTCTCATACAAAAAAAATTCTTGTTGCTGGCATGCAAAAGAAATCCAGTTGAGATCAATAGCTACCACGGTGACAAATTAGGCATTGTTTGCAGGAAGACTTGATGGCAAAATGGAAATTTGTAAGACTATCATCACTCATCTGTTGACTTAAGGGATGTTGTTTCCCCGTTTCAGATGACATGATAGAAAGTTACATTTCTGCAATGATAAGTTCTCTTAAGCAACTCTGAAGACCTGATTCTTGAAATCTCATTCAAAGATCTGAGCATAAAGTTATCATTTAGGCATGAGGTGCTTGTTGGCGATGTGAAGGTCCAAGGCAGCCTTGGCTGCAGTGACCATGAGATAGTGGAACTCAGGACTCTGAGAGGAGTGAGGAGGGCACCTTGACTTTAGGAGGGCAGGCTCTGGCCTCTTCAAAGATCTCCTTGGAAAAGCCCAGTGGATAAGGGTCTGGAGGGAAAAGGGGTCCAAGAAAGATGGTTAATATTCAAGGATCACCTCATCCAAGCTCAAGAGAAGTCCATCCTGGCAAGTAGAAAGTCAGGCAAAAACGCCAGGAGGCCAGCATGGATGAACAAGGAGCACCTGGAAAAATTCAAACACAAAAAAGAAGCATACAGAGGGTGGAAGCAGGGGCAGGTAATGTGGAAGGAGTACAGCGACATTACCCATGCATGCAGGAATGAGGTGAAAAGGAAAGCCAAAGCTCAAATGGAATTTAATCCAGCCAGGAATGTCCAAGGCAACAAGAAGGCCTTCTGTAAGTAGACAAGTAACAAAAGGAAGGATAGGGACTCCTGCTGAACGAGGCAGGGGAGCTGGTGACACAGAACATAAAAAAGGCTGAGGTACTGAATGCCTTCTTCACCTCAGTCTTTACTAGCAAAACTGGCCTTCAGGAATCCCAGGCTCCAGAGATCAGAAGAAAGGCTGGAGCAAGGAAGACATAACCTTGGTGAAAGAGGAAGGAAGGAAGACTTAAGCTAACTCAGCATATATAAGTCCATGGGTTCACAGGTAGCTGGTTAATGTCACTACAAGGCCTCAATGACCTCTGAATGATCATGGCAATTGGCAGAAGTGCCCAAAGACTAGAAGAAAGCAAATGTCACTCATGTCTTCAAGAAGAGCAAGAAGGAGCACCCAGGGAGCTACAGAGTGAGACTGGTGATTTGCCTCAATCTCCAGAAAGGTGATGGAGCTGGAGGTGATGATCATGGAAACCATTTCCTGGCACATGAAGGACACAAATGTTTCCAGGAGTAGTCAGCATGGATTCACCAAGAGGAAGTAATGCTTTACCAACCTGCGAAACTTATACAACAAAACTTCTACTGGCTTGGCAGATGAGAGAAGATCAGTGGATACTGTCCACTTGGATCTCAAAAAGGCTTTTGATGCTGTCTCCCCATAGGATACTCACAGAGAAGTTGTTAAGTATGGGTTGGATGGGCAGACTGTGCGGTACATTGAAAACTGATTGAACAGCCGACCCAAAGCATGGTAATGAGCGGCACAAAGTCTGTTGGAAGCCAGTAACTAGAGATGTACTCCAGGACTCAATACTGGCTCCAATCCTGTTTAACATTTTCATTAATAATTTGGATGACAGGGCAGAGTGCACCCTCCACAAGTTTGCTGATGATACCAAACTGGAAGGAGTAGCTGGTACACTAGACAGTTGTGCTGCCATCCTGAGGGACCTGGACATGCTAGAGAAATGGGCCAAAAGAAAATTCATGCAGTTTAACAAGGGAAAGTGAGAAGTCCTACACCTGGGAAGGAACAACCCCAGGCACCAGTACATGCTGGAGGCCACCTAACTGGAAAGTAGCTTGGCAGAAAAGGACCTGGGCATCCCAGTGGACACAAAGTTGAATTTAAGACAGCAACACGCCCTTGCAGCAAAGAAGTTGAATGGTATCCTGGGATGTATTAAGCAAATTATTGCCAGCATGTCAAGGGAGTGAGACTTCCCTACTCAGCACTGGTGAGGCCACACCTGGAGTGCTATGTCCAGTTCTGGGCTCTTCAGTACAAGACAGACCTGGACATGCTGATGAGAATCCAGTAAAGGGCCACAAAGATGATGGAGGGACCAGAGCATCTCTCCTATGAGGAAAGGGAGAGAGCTTGGACTGTTCAGCATGGAGAAGATCAAGAGGGATCCTATCAGTATATGTACATACCTGAACGGACAGTGCAAAGAGGATGGAAATCTTTTCACTACTCATCAGTGGTACCCAGTGACAGAAGCGGAGGCAATGGGCCCACACTGAAACACCAGAACATCAGAAACAGTTTTTCACTGAGAGGGTGACCGAACACTGGCACAGGTTGCCCAGAGATATGGTGGAGTCTCCATCCTTGGAGATACTCAAAAGCCATATAGCAATGATCCTGGGCACCTAGCTCTAGGTAGCCCTGCTTGAACAGGAAGTTTGATCAGGATCTCCAGAGGGCCCTGCCAACCTCAACCAATCAGCCACTCTGTGATTCTAATCAGATAGGTCTTCTAAATGTAGACAAGTAGGAAACTATGCTCCAGTATACATTGTCTACTACTTTAATATCTTCTTATCCACACAATTAAAAAAAGCAAATACATTTCTTCTACGATTGAAATATGTTCATCATAGGTTCTTCCTCAATTTTGTATAACTATCTGCTTAGGATAAAACATTCATATAATGGAGTAAAACCTCAAAGACTGATTGAGATTCAGGAAAGAGTTTCTTCCTAAAGTTTTTCCAGTGTTGTACCTTCAGAAGTTCTCACCTGCATTTCTGTTTTTCTCTGATAATTTGTTTTCATCTGACAAATAGTTTACAGTGATCTCTTCTCATATGAACAATATATTCTACTATCTATGACCAGATGCAGATTCTTTTGGCTAACATGAGTATTCAGTCATTTTGTTCCAATAAAACAATACAGCTTTGTGTCTGCTTGTGCCAGGGACCTGATTATCACACTGGGAAATAGTATTAATCTATGCACAGGTAAAACTTGAGTAACAACAGCTGCAAGCCTTATTATATTGTCCCATTTAACCCTGCTAGGGCTGGCTCACCTCTGCTAACTAGAAAGCTACTCAGTGCTGGTGCCCTTTCAGCTTACTATATTTCTGCTGTGACTGCTAATGAAATACAGAAATTCATTATGACTGGTGGTTTTCCTGCAACTAATGACAAGGAACAAGTCTCAGACCACCAGCTCATTTAGTACTTGTTTACTTTAACACTGTTAATGACTTTTTATCTGCTCTGATTTCAAGTGACCACCTAAGAGTAAGAGATGTTGCAACATGAACGTTTTTTATGTATCTTACATTTTGGAAAATATGAAAAACATAAAAACAATCCACAAAAATTGATTCTTTTTCCTTTTTAAACACTTTTCCATGAATTGAGGAAGGGTTGGTAAAGGCTCTTTTATTCTTCAGAAAATGGCAAGCAGTACTTAATCCTTCTTAAAATTCAATATTTATATTGCAAGAAGGTCTTAAACACATTCTTGTGGTCAGGCTCTAATTTCCTTCACTTGCTTGTAGAGCTCACTGAACAAGAAGTTTCACACGAGAAAAAAACCTGGCAAGAGTGTTCTAAGAGAAAGTGATACAAAATACCATTTACCTACTGATCAGTGAAACTATACTCAGCATTTCATTCAAACTTCAGAGTTCACTTGGAAAATAAATCTTCTGTGCACACTAAGTTATTGTTAGTCAAGTATCTCACAAGTCTGTGCCCTAATTTAAATAAACTCCAAAGAAATCTCGTGGCTCAGACATGCTTTATAACAGCCTGTTTGAATGTCACGATGACTTCTTAGCATCTCTTTAACTACTGCAAGTCATGCTTAAAATATTATTATGCTGCCTACTTCTGCAGAATTATCTAGCATAAAATTATTTCTAAGAGCTTCTAAATATCTGAAAATCCTTTATCTCTCATAGTATTACATGTGAGACAACAAGAAACTATGACAGCTTGTGCAGATTTAAGATTTCCCTTAAACAACTCCTCATTTGTCCAATCACATTTCTGTTATGTTGTTTACGCAATATGAATAAGTTTTATGTGCTTTTTAAAAATACGTTTTCATAAATAACTCTCAAATGCTGTTATCTCAAATGTAACATAAAAGTTGCTATTTTAAAGGATTTTTTTCCTACAATAAATCAGTTGCTCCACTAACTTTTTTATAGCAGCAACAAGAAAAATAGAACATAAAAAGTAAACTTCGTTGCATCACTTGATACTGTGTTGTCTTATTAAAAGCTGATGCTGTAAACATTTTGGGTTTAGGCCCACACTTTACATTTTGGAAAATAAAAATATTTATACCACTAAAAGCATGCATTTAAAAACAACACTGAGTTGCAAACCCAATAAAATATTTTGTCTGTTCTCCTCAAAAGCTCATTTTCTGCTAAAATTCTGCACTTCAAATTTTTGAGGTATTGAAGTATATACTGTGAATATCTTGACATCACCATTATCCACTTAATTTGCATTAATATTGCAAGTCTTTTGTAATCACACTTGATTCTACAGTTCATTAATGAGTTCTCTCCAAGCAACAGGAGGATACGCATTCATTGCATACACCTATAATGTATATAGGTTTTAGCAATTGTCTCACTTCTTATTCAAAAAAGGACCTTACGCTTCCCGGGAAGGTGGTATACATATAAAACATGTCAGATCCCTTCTTATGAGCTCTGTCTCAGAGACATCCATCTCCATTTGTTTGTGTTTCATGTCTCTATGTCTAAAAGACATAAAGGTCACCTGTTTCTCTTCTTCCGATGCTCTCTGTTGGAATTTTCTGATTCACTGCCACTACTGGTGTTACAGCGAGACCGTGATCTGGAGAAGAGAAAGACAACATCTCAAGATGAATTTTTCTACGAACATCTAAAGTACTGAAGTTCTAAACAAGGAATATACAACATTGCAAACATTACTAGGAAAATAAGAATTAAAAGACTCTAAGGGACTTGTCTACACCTGAAAGTCATATTATCTTTTTTCATTACTTGATTGGGAATAACTGCTTTGAAAGTAGTGCACCCAGAGTGCAGTGTCAGGTGAGTGCTATTTTCCTTTTGAATCATTGTACTGAATTTTTGTTTGTTTGTTTTATTTTATCTTTTGGCATTCTTTGTATATATGCCACAGTGAAATGCTTCTTTGAGGTGTGAGATGTTTTATCTTCAAACTGTAGGTATTCTGGCTCTTCTTGCATATTGTGGGACATACAACAGAAATGATACAGTAATTCTGGTTTCGCAGGCAAGCCAAAAGGCTCATCAGGTCTGTCTTTTTCTATCCATCTCAACTTGGCTAATCTCATCTGGCTTCTACTAAGTTCATATCATTTTTTGAGTGTCAGGCAGTATGGAAGAAACACCACTAACAATATGACTCTGCCATCTTTATAGATACAGAAAGCCTGAAGTGTACACATTGGCAGGTGTGTTTACTAGCACAGCTTTGGGATAACACCATGCACAGCTACAAAGATGGTGCATCATGTGTGGAAAAAGAGAATAAAGCAGTTACTTATGTATCACCTCGACTGTGAAGCCTCAGACGGTCATGTGACATTTATGGCTCTATTTATTAGTGAAAAAGACTAGCAGAACACTCTGATGCAGAACTTCTAGAAGAAAATGGGCACCTGCCTACATACAGACAAACTACTCTCAGTAGAGAGAAGTGTTTGGCCACTACTATCTGAGACCACTAAATCATTCATTGCTTCTGCTCAACATTTTGGAGCAGACAGACCTGCTGTCATGTCTCTCATCCTAGAAACTAGGGTTTCTAGGCTAGGTGCTAAAAAATCATTGAATCTCATCAAAGGTCTCATCAAAACCTGGTTTGGACCATTCTTTAGTGTGGTGATGGTTTCTGAATGCTTCCAAAGAAAGACAAGTTTCTCTGTGACAGCTGATGGTCCAGCTGATTAATGGGGAAAGTTGACCGATACTAACATGAGCTGGCCTAGAAGGATTTAGGATAGCAGAAGTTAGAATCAGTGATGGTTCTGTTGCAATGGAAAACAGAAATTTTCTTCTGAGGCCTCTGGGCATGAAATAGGAGATACAAGAGGATAACTTCTGATGCTGCTGGCAGATGCTGCTGCTTCTTGTGCTCTCTGGCTTTTCTTTTGCTCTTTGATAAGCCACTTTCATAAGAGGACAGATTTGTTAAAGTACACCTTAAATAAGCTAAGAAATGAAGGTAGTTCATTAGGTGTAGGTAACAGGTAAGGGGAAGCATTTTATAACAAGGTTGGTGAGTACTGACAAGCACCTGCTCACTGCATGTTCTAACAGTTTAGGGAGAAGAGCCCAAACAGGATGAGAGAGTACAAGAGAGACTTCCTAGAGGACAGAATTGCTGTGGCATGGACCTCACCTAAATGTCCTGGTCAGGGATACATCCCTCTACCATCTGTCTCTGAAACTAGGACACTATTATAGATGTGCTTCTGACACAGCAGAGAGTCTCATGAACTTGCCCATTATAGCAGTGAATTATAGTTGATTTTATCAAATTTAATGTCATTAAATGCCTCAGTCTATGAAGTCTGGTCTTCTCCTCTCCTAAACTAGGAAATAACTAACTCAAATAGCTCCTGTTCAAACAGAAATGGTTTAGAATAATGGGACAACTAAAGCCTAGGAAAATCGGTTCAACTCAGCTTGTCTGAAGGGAATAGGCTTGGAAAAGCAAAATTTCCTCAGAGGAGAAGCAGAAACCTCTCCCCATGCCCAAATGTTTAAAGCCACTGACAAGCTCAGGATAGCCAGTTTCCCAGTTAAAAATACATGTTTCTGGGTGAAGCTGAAAGTGGGCATAAGAAAGTTGTATGTTACCAGAGAAAAATGCAACCCAGAAGGAGGAAGAAGGAAGATTAAAAGACAATGCTCAGAAGATTGGCTCAAGCATGTTAAGAGAGTTCAGAGCAATAAATGCCCTAGAACTGCAGCAGACCTTACACCAGAAGTATACCTTTTTTCCCAAAAATCTTATTAGATGTTAAATAAATATTCTACTAATCTTGAATCTCAACATTACTAGGTCATCCAAGCAACACTGTTCTTTCACACTTCCAGGTCGTTAAGAGTAACTGTTCTATGTTTCTCTGCATTTCAAGTATTTTCTTACTCTGCTTTTAGCAATTTATCTCATAAGGTACCAAGGCAGCAAAAATCACACTGTGGCAGGAAAAGTGCAAGATAAAACATCTTATTTGCTCAAATTTAAGGTAAGTCTTTCTGTAGCTTTTCAGGAACAGTAATTTGATCTGCCTTTTGGATAGTGCACATCAAATTACCTTGTGTTCTCTGTCAGGACAGCACTTGTGGGGAGCTGAGCTGTCAGCTGAGTGGCAGCTGTTCGTGCTGGCTGTCAGAATATTACCTTTCACTGAATATTAAACAGCAGTTTTAACTGAAATGAATAAAATACCAAAAATGGAAACAAAGGTGGTTTCCTAAGTCAGGTGCCAGAACACATGAGATCATCCTGATCCCTGACAATTACAAAGCACGTTTCACCCTTTTTTCTCATGTTTTCTTGATCATGCAATATATATTTTTTTTTTGCAGGTGATATATCTATATGGTCTGACACAATAAGCAAGAAAGAAGGCATAGTCAGTTTGGCAAGAACACAGAACCAATACAGTCCAGGAGAGGGCCTGTGGGTGGGGTGGGTTGCAGGATTTGGTATTTCAGAGAAACAGTTGACAGAGAAGTCTTATATAATGATACACTACTTTTCTGATTGAAATGAGAGGACAGTAGCCAAATTACAAGGCAGTGGAGGAGATCTGTTCCAATATACAATAGCAAACCTGTAGATTTGTAATACAGCAGACCAAAGAGGTCCCTTCTGACCATTGGGGTTTTCCACCTGAGATGCCTAACTAAATCCTCTGTTTTATATGCTGGACATCTACCACAGGACTATCAAGGGCAGCCTGCAATGGTAACACCCTTAAAAAAACATTATCTGTTATCTTACAATAGGTGCAAGGTATGTGAGGACTTTCCCTGATTTCCTATGATTGTTCCTGAGGTGTTTGTATCTCTGCCAGAGCTCCCTTCCATTCCTGCAGCAGTGAATCAGATCCTGGGAGTGCCCCCTCTGCTTCACAAGCTTTGGGAAACCCTGACATTGAAATGCACCACACTGTCTCCTTTTTCGAGCAGCCATGGCAGGAGCACAGGAGCGAAGAGAAGCACAGCATAGAGTCACAGCAGGCAGATGTGGCACTAGAGAATTCCAGATGCAAAAATCTGTTGAAAGCTGAAGTTGTTGAAGGGCACATGGAAATTCACACCAGCATTTTATTTGGAAAAGTGACAGCTAGTCAAGACTGCACAAGAGAAAAAAAGGAAGCTTAAGAAAAAATTCAGCAAAAAATGTTCAAGATGTACTTTTGCAAGACAATTAATCTCAAATGATAGTACACTTGCTTTCAAAGCAGATTAATCAGAAGTGCACTGGGAGGCTGGAGAACTCAAAACAAAATCTGCAGATGCAAACTCCAAAAGCTAAAACTTCTAAAGCTGACTTTCAAGTTGCAGACAAGCCTTTAGTGAACTTCCACAAACAGCTTCTAGCATGGTGTAGAAACAATGTGCAAGGCATCGTGTAGGAATCTCTGCCATGATAAGAGTGGTTTAGCAAAAGTAAGATAGGAAAGAAAAAATCAAATGAATGGAATGCAACAAGCCTTTTAAACATTTAAGGAGATGAGTGAGAAGGAAGGAAGGGAGGGGATGCAGGGAACTAAAATATGATTAATACCTTCACTATCATTTCATGGCTGCTATAGATTATATATTTACCTTCTCCTTTGCTTTAAATCTGAATCTTCACCACTGGTTTGATTTTTCCTGTGACATTAAGGAAGTTTTACTGAAATACTATTGAGTAACTTAACACAAATATATAAAAACTCCCATTTTTTAAAAAACCACCAACTTTACAAAGGTTTTTTTTCAACATGGTTTAAGGTAGAGAAAAAGGGCATGTGCTTGTTTCAAACTTTTCAGGACACCTCTACAATAAGTTGTGAAGGCATGATACCATTCAAGCTCTCACTGAAGCGCATGACTTGCAAGGTTAAGGACAGTGTGCTAGCCTTTAGAGTCTCCTACTGTTTCCAGAATAGCAAAGCCTGATGTTTTCCTCTTAATTCTAGTAAAAAGGGCATAAACAACACAGCTATAGTTATTAAACAGTTGAAAAAGGAAAGTGCATGAATAAAATCAAGACTCAGGAAAACATAATTAGGTTAGAATCTACCTACTATTTTCAGTCTTCACAGTCTCACATATGAGATAAGACTTTTAAAAACAGGTGGCCCAAGAGAAAACCCACTATTGGCACGGCCACCTGTCCACTGAGTAGATCAGCTAAATGCAAATTCCAGATGATAAACACTTTGCATCTCAAAATTTTTCCTACTGCATAGTGCACAAACACTGTTCTCTTCTTGGTACACATATCTCTATTCCTTTGTCTGTACGAAGCTGAACAAGTCCTTCTGACAACTAATGAATCAGAAAACCTGTTCAGGAAACAATGATATTAACACTTACAAGGGGTTCTATCCAACAGGGTATATTAAAATAACACTATTGACTTAGAGAGAGCTACACTGATTTACTTTAAATGAGGCATGAGGTTGTCAGCAAACAACATGGGTGAGTTTCTTCACTCCTGTTCTAGACAGCTGATGGCAGATAAAAGGTCTGGAGCAGATCAGAAACTTGACAATATAAAAGCTCCACATTGAACTAGATTTCCTCACAGACAGACACAGCTGCATTGTAAGAGAACCCTTTGAAATGCTGGCTTTGAAAGCCAAAGAGATTATCACTTTAGAGATGTCAGAAGGAGATGTAACTCCCAGGTGCTGGCTCATAAGGTAGTCCTAAAAGACTGTGGTGAATATGGCATTGTAGCTATGCTTGCCTATACTTCACAAGAGACGACAGCACCAGGGTACCTCAGCGATACAAGTAGCTTCTCAGCAGGATAAATCATCTCAGGTAACATGTAGTCTTTCAAAACTGTATCACTTCAGAACTGTCCCTGTAATTTGCATTTTGGACTTACTCCAGGACACACAGAACACAATCTCTGTTCACTTAATCTTACTTCTGTAGTAACATATTGCTCAATTCAAGATGTACCCACTAAAAATACTTTTAGTATCTCGTAGTTACATTTTTGCTAGCATCTCCTCTAATGTAAAATAATTCACACATGGGACTGTTGAAGACAGCTTTATGGCTCATTTGTTTAATTTTTATTGCACTTAAACCAAAATACTGCTCTGTATTAGAAGCTCCTTGTCAAAAAGCAACATCCATCAATCCTTTGCTTCACCATGGAAAAACAGCTACCACAAATGAAAAAACCTTGCACGTGCCAATAATGCAATTTCTCATATTTTTTAGCATAATTTTCCCAGTACCCAGAACAGCAGACAAGCAAAAAAGCCTGACCGAAGCTTTCGTTCCAAAAGCAGATCTGGTATTCTTGCTTTTTTATTTGGACTATTAACTGGCCCCTAGGGCACCCCTTTTCCCAGGGCCTAGCTGCATCTCCAAGAGCCTTTACTGAACACAGAGCATGCAGGACCTCAAGCTTTCTACTGTGAGAAGCTAACAGTAATTAACACCAATGCTCTTACCTCCTTCGGACTGGCTGCCCAGACTCATTCTCGCTGCCACCTGATGGGTTCCGCCGCCGAGAGTAAGGAAACTTTGGTGATTTATTGCGGTCACTAGGAGAATTATACAGCCCACTAGGGTTAAAAAGAAAGAGCAGTCAGCTTTAAAAATTCCAGGACAGTTAGGCCGGCTAACTGAGATTCAGCCTACAAAAACAAGAAGGCTCACACACACACCTATATTCAAGTTCAGCTACACACATATGTGTGTGTGCATGCATTGTAAATACAGATGGCACCGCTTTCCAGAAATAAGTATTCTTATACTGAATGTTGAAAAAGTAGGAGAGAGACCTCTTAGCATTGCCAAGCCAACAATTCTAAGCTTACAAAATGTAGAACCAAGTATATACATATTCTTTTAGCACAACAAAATTTCTGTGCTTTAGTATGTTATCCAACCCAGAGGTAGGTATTTGCACTCTATTCTTCATGTTTTCCAGGGACATAAGAATGAAAGCAGTGTTCCTGACACAATATACATCTTAATCACAGATCTAATGCCTGGGACCATGAAACAATTTTAGCTCCAGCTCTCTGCTGTCCATCCACGCAACTCTCTGCCAATGGTGTGGAGATGTTTCAAGCTTCAGGTTATGTACTTAAGCCAGGGTGGGATGCAGTGGGTTGGGTTATTACCAAACTAGATGTAGACTATTAAATGCCTGTATGGATTATCCTGTGATACCCTCCTACAGAAGCGTAAGGACCTCATTCAATGGTGTAACAGAGCCTGTGAGAGAGTACATACACTCTAAGGTGGTCTACTGGTGTTCCATGACTATTTGGAGGAAGGATGATAAACTCAACCACACATCTTTACATTACTTAGCCCTTTTTACAACAATTATGTGGTAAATATGATATGCTAATCAAATTCCAGTTAAGGTATTTCTGCTTTCCTACAAACCTCTGGCCTTCAAACTGGATACATGCTTCTCCATCTGCATCTGCAGACTGCTGATTACAACACCGCTCTGCACAGTTGAAAAGGTGCCACAGTTCATCTCAGTGAGGATTATTATTAGAAGCTGTGAAAGCCTCTGTGCAGCATACAGTCTGCTTATGTGTCTAAAACTGTGAAGTCCTTTAGAACAGATGGACTTGAAAAACTCAATCCCACCATTCTTTGGCTCCTGGGTGGTCAAACTTCCTGCTATCCTGAAAGCCATTTTAACACTGGAGCCATAATGTGACAAGTTGACACCACTTCTTCTTTAAAAATGGCAAATAAACATCTATCCTAGTAAAAGAATATTTTCAAACTGACTTGTCCTTCCTCTCAAAACTCTTGATGGTTACAGAAGGAGCACATAGGGTAAATCATTACAGTGCCCCAAAAGAAACACCATGCATAGATCTGAATGATCTGATTATACTTAATGTACCATCTAGTTCAGTAGTTTCCAACAGTGGCCATAAGCAACCACCTAGAGGAAGCAGAAAGTTGAATATGTATGATGGCTCCCCAGTGCTCTTTGTTCCCTGCTATTCCCAGTCCAGGGGAATACTGAGCCAGCTGCTGTATCTCTCTCTTCAGAAGCCCCTGGAGATTTCTCTACTATGACTCACATAGCTTATCCCAGGGATCCACTAACTTCCAGCACCCCTTGTAAAGGAGGACCATGGGTCTCCTACTCATGGTGAGCCACTACTCATTGCCTTTCTCAACACTTTTAAACCACTTCCAATAGCTTCATCTGAAGATCACAAGTTCTTAATGCTGGAAAAATATAATCCTGATCTCTTTCTCCTTTCTCCATACCAATTATTTTCTAGACCACATACCCTGAAATTATTTATTTTCCAGACTGAAGAAAGAATTGTGCCTGGCCTATGCCGTTGCTCCTTGTACAGATTTCCTGCACAGCCATCCACACCTTTGATCAGCCTTGCCGCTGCTCTCAAAGCCTTCTCTTTTTCCTGAGACAAGGACATGAGAACTGCACTCAAAATTCATGGAGCAGATATGTGATCCACAAATTCATGTAATGGCATAATGCTGTTCTCTTGCTTTCCTAATAATTGCTAATTGTCTTTCCGACTGCTACATAGTTGATGTTTTCATGAAGTTATTAATCATAACTCCACAGCACCTCATTTTTCTCAGAAATCTAAGGTTATTTTTTTCACCCCCAAGTGCCTCTCTTTACACTTACTGACTCAACATCATCCACTATGCAGTGACTAGTCACTCATACATTAGAGGTATTTCTGCCACTCTTCAGAGACAACTTTCACTCTTGCTATCCTAAAGAATTCTGTCCCATCACCAAACTTCATCACCTCTTCTCCCAGTCTTTGACAAATAAACCCAATAGCAAAGGTCTGTGAAGAGATCTCTGTGGAAAGCCACTGGCGACTTTCTTCCACTGACCAGTTCCTCCTACACCTACTTTCCTAATTTTTAACTGATTATTTAGCCTATAGGAAAGGACCTAGTCTTTCATATGCAATACAGATTTATCGTGACCTTGTTAATAAATTAATATATCAATATCCTTCAATTCATTGCCATGATTTAACATTGCACAATACCCAAGACATCATGCCTTGCCTTACCTCTGTGGGCCATTTTCCTCCCACGGTGCGCTTGTTTTACTTCTTTGGGTTTCTGGACTGTTTTCATTTTTCATCTTTTTAAAGCTAAATAAAAGTACAGACATACATACATTTTGTAAACCTACAGTGTACAGATTATTTGTTCTCTCCCCCAACCTCTTAAAAATGAATCTTAAAGGCATACAGTCACTACAGAGACCCACCCGGGCATACAGCTATTTGCTACTATGTGAAAGAGGGCAAACAGCCGCTATGTTGAAGAATCTTTCCTAGAAATAGAGATCGGAAGGAAAAAAAGAAAAAACAACAACAACAACAACAAAAAGAACTGAAAATAAGCTCTACAAGCTCATAATTATGGCAGCACTGAGTCAGATAAAAGGTCAGTCTGGTCTCAGAATAAACAAGAACAGATGCTTAGGCCAAAAATATACAACATGCTCTCACAGTCTTCAACAATATGTACTTAACAGATGATTGAACCAGAGGCTTTATCTACTTTTTATTCTACAGAGCTCTTGGTGGAACTTTCTTCCAGGGATTTACTGAAACACCTCTTGAACATTTTTTTTGCATAAAAAGTGTCTGGTAGCAGCATGCTCCAGTATTTAACTATTGCACAAACAATTATTTCACTTTATTTCAAAACCTCCATCTGGTTAAAAAACTTCCATCCTATGTTCCTCAGTAGCTCTGTGCTTGTAGAAAGAAAAAAAAAGCCCAATGAGTGATGGTTCCCTGATCAAAGATGCCACCCCCAGGTTTTTTTTAATACATTTTAACAACCATCTAAACTCTTTTCCAAATGAAAAAATCACAGACTATTTAATCTCTCCCAGTATAGAAGTCATCACATACCTCTGATTATCATTATCATACTTCTCTACCAGGCAGAGGTGATAACTACTCAAAACATGGCACACCACAGTTCATAGAATAGCATATTCTTCTAATTCCTCTCCCATTAACTCTTTAGGTTTTCTTTTTGCTAGACACTAATAATGGATCTGACAGTTTCAAAGAGCTGTCTTCACTGACTGCTGCAAGGTAAAGTACCAGGGCAGTCAAGACAGTCAAGTGGCTTAAGAGACATATCCATGTTTGTAACCAGTCTCTCATTCTACCTATGGGAGACGAGGGAAAAACAGCAGGATGCTCCCATTCTTCCTTTATTTCTACTATTCTCACAGCACCACATTTTATAACTTCCAAGCCATTAATGTTTCTAGATGGCCTGCTTACTACCATTCCAAGAGCTAGAAGATGGCTTCCAGCTGAAGTATGCTTTTTGCACCCATCTTATCACCAATGGCTGGTCATGCTTTTCATGCACCACCATCCCTAGAGCTTGCTTTCTATATGAACAAGCAGCTCACCTGATGCAGAACTAGATAGCCACATAGATTTCCCTAAGCTCTTCAAGAAGTATTCCTGACAGCAACCCTCTACAAGCATTAATACAACGTATATTTCCAAAGTGCAACTTCAGCAGCAACAACATAAAAAAAAAAAAAAAAAAAAGCTTTACAGATGCTTCCAGAGAGGAGAACATAAGCCAGAGTTCTTTGACCAGGGCAGGAGGTGACAGACTTGGCTTTATGAAGGAATTGTGGCTACTTAACTCACTAATCCACTTTAACCTCATCCTTCGGTTACTACAGGTCACTGAGTTAATCATTTAATTCTCACATACTGAACAAAAGACAAAGCTACAGTAAGTCACCAGAAAATAAATTAAATTACACTTTATCAGGTAAATCATTCTCTTAATACCGTGTACATTAATTATTGACTCATATGTGCATACAATCTATTCCCAGGCTTAAAAATATGTGCTTACTACAGCCTAACCAAGTAACTCAGGTAAGTAAGTTTGAGTCCTATATTGCAAAAAGCAATTGGTTTTGCACAGCATAAACTATCCTTGGGCTTAAAGACATTTGAATAGTGGTCTCAAAACTTAGAGAGAGGAGAGAAAAATGATCCTGGAGGGTGAATTCACTGCATTAGACTCCTAGGTCATTCAGAAGAGACACACAATTTACAGCTAGAGAGCTACAGCATGACAGCTCTTCAGGTACTAGTATATCCAGAACTGCAGCTGCAAAAGGTATCGAGTTCATTCAAAGCATTTGAAAAGGTTAGAACCTGAATTTCATGTGAGATTACCACTGTTGGGGGTTTTTATGGTTTACCTTGAATTTATACCACTTACACAGAAATAACTAACTATGTATCTAAGCAGTGAATGAGATGGTGAACTACAGAAACTCAGCTTGTAAGAGCTGTTGAAGGATGCTTTGCAAGCCTGACTGACAGTTAATGTGAGAATTACATAGGAGTAAACTACCAAAACATAAATGTTTCACAAAGCATCTGTGCTACCTGTCATGCACACTAACCCTGGCAGACCTGAAGGGTGTTTTACATGTGCAGACAGAGAAAAACAAATCAATATCTAAACAGAAAACATGCAAGAAAAACAACTTCCAACGCTTTTCTGCTGGAAGTGACTAATACTATTTAAAAGCACAACTCAGTGAATATCTGCCTGTGAACTGCTTTTGAACTGCCAAGGTAGAAACTAAACTCAGAGACCCTGAAGCTGCCATTCTGAAAGCGTCTTATTTTGGTTCTTGTTCTACAACCCGACTATCCATTTCTTTTTAACAGTTCATCGCTAAAAATTTATACACAGCATTTGGAGACAGCTGTTGAATTATCTCTAAGGACGGAGACTGCACCACATCTGTGCACAACCCATGCCAGTGCTCAATCACCCTCACAGTGACAAAGTGTTTCCTGATGTCTGGGAGGAACCACCTGTGTTTCAGCGTGTGCCCATTGCCTTTGCTCCTGTCACTGGGCACCACTGAAAAGAGCTGGGCTCTGTCCTCTTTGCACCCTCCCTGCAGGTATTTATATACCTTTGTATTGTTTTCTGCTCAATGGCCTGGTTTCAGCATGACCAAGTGGCAAAATCATAAATTTTCTTTTAACCCATGATCAGTATTATTTTGCAAGGGTTAGAATATTGGATTCAATTTCCCTCAAATTTAGAAAGCAATTAAACTCAGCTCTTCTTTTTTTGAGCAAACATGCTAAATATTGGGCAACAGAAACCACTGTCAACCAAGTATTTGCAGTAAATGTTTTAGAATCTTCTTCAGAAGTGAGTCAGTCTAGCATGTGAAGCCCACAGCTTCAATGGAGAGATAAGGCCAGAGTTACTCATCTCAAAAAAAAACCTTTCAAGGTTACTGGGCACACAGAGACAGACATTCAGGGAACTAAGCAACAAAGTTAGGTGCTGGGGTTTTGACTCGTTTTGTCACTCTTTTTTATTTAGGCACCCAAATTCCACCTACAATTAAGGGTAGGGATACAAATCCCTTTTTGAATCTGAGCTTCATCTCTTTCTTTCAAATATGTCTAATAACCAGGGATGTGCACTTCAGCACTGATAATTAAACACAGCAGATCACGCAAGTCCAGAGGAGCCCTGGCAATTCACTGCTCCTAATGACCAGGCACAAACACTCATGAATTTTGTTCTGGATTTAACAGGTGATAGACAGCAAGATTAACAGCATCACTGGAAAAGAGGCCATGCCCAGCGCTTCCCTACCCATGTATCCCAAGTAGAGCTTGCCCTGTGCAGAGGCGGAAGACCCACGTCCTGAGGGCCCTGCCAGCCACCCCACAGCTCCCAGGGAAAAGAGACATAGGACTTCACAGGAATACCCTGAGCAGTGGCCCTTGGGTAATTTTTCATATTTAAAACTGTAACTGTTTGCTTTCCCATTAGCTTCTCCCAGTTTGTGGGTTTCCAAATTCTGTGTCATCTGGAATCCCTGTTTCAGGTTGTGGTGAAAGGTTCATCGGAAGATTAGGATTTGCTAAAATGAATTACTGGGCAACACCCTCTGATATTTGTCAGCAGAAGATCAGACGCTTCTGAACTTAAGGGCAGAATAAATTGTTACTAATGATTATTAAATGTGTTCCTCTATCCAATGCAATACACGATCTCTTAAAAGCTGGAAGGGAACTGCTGGTCTACATACCTTTTCACTGGGGAAGGTGCCATAATTTTGGTAGTTCCTTCATTTTCCCCATTTGTTGTAATCTGGTTCATGTTCTTAGATCCTGAAAACAAACAAACAAACAAACAGAACAGTCCTGTAGCATATATGCTTGATCATAATCACCTGAATACAGTACAGCATGAAAGATTAAATAATACACAAGACATCTGGTGTACACTCTACTTGCTAACAGTGTATGAGCATCACACTTTCATGACTTATCTTTATTTCTAGTTACACCACATCACGAGGAAGTTTAATGTGGGGGACATTAATCATCCTTCCACATAAAAAAGACAAGTTTGAAGCTGGCTTTGGTCAGCAAAGAGTAAAGCAGTTGCAAAGAGTGAAGCAGCGGCAACATCAGCGGTAAGTTCTGTAGCCAAGTGCTAGATTAAGGCAGTCAGGGGGTTCTCAGAGCCAGGGAACCTGAGGCAGAGTGGTGAGATGGGCCAGCTGTCCCGTAGGCAAGGCTACGAGGGTGATGTGGCTGAAGGCATTGCCAGGGAAACCACGGGTGATTTAAACGCGGAGAAACCAGAAGTGACACTCAGTCGGCAAAAAGCAAAGCAGAGGGCAACTCGCTCTAAGTGCGAGCAGGGCATGCACAAGGCATGCTGAGGAGAAGCCCCGACAGCAGCTAATTTGGCTCTACCAAAATGGTGGGTACTCGCCTCAGGAGTACCCAAAACAACTGCTTCTTCAGTGAAAGTTCCAGTGATGTCTGATGTATCCACCCAGACAGAACTGGTAACAAAGGAAGTAGGCTGCAAGTAACAGGAAGTAGGCTGCAGCAACTGCCCAAACCCCTCCCCTGGGGAAAAGGTAAGCACCTGCACAAGGTGTGCACAGGTGGAATCACAGAATCACAGAATCACAGAATTGTTATGGTTGGAAAGGACCTCCAGGGTCATCAAGTCCAACCTTCTCCCAGCATCACTCTAACCACTACACCACTACACCAAATCCTCTCTAACCACTACACCATAACCTCAAGCACTGCATCTATTCGTTCTTTAAACACCTCCAGGGATGGTGACTCCACCACCTCTCTGGGCAGTCCATTCCAGTGCCTAACTACCCTCTCAGTGAAGAATTTCTTCCTAATATCCA
>JAVFHW010046100.1:42175-77643 GCA_032159205.1 Eurystomus glaucurus suahelicus
GCTCTTCATAGGGCATGCTCTCCAGCCCTTTCACCAGCTTCGTTGCCCTTCTCTGTACCCGCTCCAGCACCTCAATGTCCTTCTTGTACTGTGGTGACCAAAACTGGACACAGTACTCAAGGTGCGGTCTTACGAGTGCCGAGTACAGGGGCACAATCACCTCCCTACTCCTGCTGGTCACACCGTTTCTGATACAGCCCAGGATGCCGTTGGCCTTCTTGGCCACCTGGGCACACTGCTGGCTCATGTTCAGCCGGCTGTCCACCAGCACCCCCAGATCCTTTTCTGCCAGGCAGCTTTCCAGCCACTCCTCCCCAAGCCTGTAGCGTTGCTGGGGGTTGTTGTGACCAAAGTGCATGACCCGGCACTTGGCTTTGTTAAACCTCATACAATTGACCTCAGCCCATCGCTCCAGCCTGTCCAGATCCCGCTGCAGAGCCTTCCTACCCTCAAGCAGATTGACACTTGTGCTTAATTTTGTGTCATCTGCAAATTTACTGAGGGTGCATTCAATTCCCTCGTCCAGGTCATTGATGAAGATATTAAACAAGACAGGTCCCAAAACTGAGCCCTGAGGGACCCCGCTTGTGACCGGTCACCAACTGGATTTCACTCCGTTCACTACCACCCTCTGGGCTCGGCCAGCCAGCCAGTTTTTAACCCAGCAAAGAGTCCTCCTGTCTATGCCATGAGCTGCCAGCTTCTCCAGCAGAATGCTGTGGGAAACGGTGTCAAATGCCTTACTGAAGTCCAGATAGACAACATCCACCGCTTTTCCCTTATCCACTAGGTGGGTCACTTGATCATAGAAGGAGATTAGGTTGGTTAAACAGGACTTGCCCTTCATGAACCCATGTTGGCTGGGCCTGATCCCCCCCTTGTCCTGCACTTGCCGTGTGATCACCCCCAAGATGAACTGTTCCATAACCTTTCCCGGGACCAAGGTCAGGCTGACAGGCCTGTAGTTCCCCGGATCATCCTTCCTGCCCTTCTTATAGATGGGTGTCACATTGGCAAGTCTCCAGTCATCCGGGACCTCCCCAGTTGACCAGGATTGCTGATAAATGATGGAGAGCAGCTTGGCAAGTACCTCTGCCAGCTCCTTCAGCACTCTCGGGTGAATCCCATCTGGCCCCATAGATTTGTGGGTTTCCAGTTGGCTTAGAAGGTGGTTAACTACCACTTCCTGAATTATGAGGGGAATTATGAGGGAAGACCTGTTATGTCAGGTGGCTGACTTACACGCAACAGTAACCAGGCTGCACAGCATTAGAGGAGCAGAGGTAGAGATTGACAGGTGGCTCCAGAACCAAGTTCCAGCAACCGCTGAGGATGAAGCACTCTGGACACTGGTGTCTCACAGACACAGAGCTCCATCATGGGCTCCACTCCCCAGCATCTCAACTAAAAACAGATTTGAAGTTTTAACAACAGCAGACATTGATGAGCAAGGCCATCCAGATGCAACTGAACCAACAGCAAAAAGCAAATATCACAGAAGGAAACGACGTGTGCTCAGGGGAGACTCCCTTTTAAAGGGCACAGAAGTACCCATCTGACAACCTGACAGGGAGTCATGTGAGGTGTGCTGCCTTCCTGGTGCAAAGATATGTGATGTTGCCAAGAGGGTGCCACAATTTGTCAAAAGCACGGATTACTCTTTCATGTAGGCACAAATGACACTGTAAGCTCTAACTTGGGCAGAATCAAGAGAGACTATGAGGCCCTGGGGGAGAACGTGAAGAACTTTGGTGCCCAAGTTATCTTTCCCTCCATATTACCAGTTCTAGGATGGGGAGCAGACAGGAAGAGGCACATAATGCAGATCAACTTCTGGCTGCATAGCTGGTGTTGCTGCGAGGGTTTTGGCTTTTATGATAATGGGACCTTCTACGGGGACTACAACCTGCTAGGAAGGGGTGGAATCCATCTGTCTAAGAGAGGCAGGGCAATCTTCGGCAGCAGGCTGGCCAACTTGGTAAGGTGGGCTTTAAAATGAGAGACTTGGTGGGAGGGATCCAAAATGGCAATGTCTACGCCACCATCACCACTGCAACCAACTGGGGAATATCAGGCCCATCAGATAGTGTAAAATGTGCCACAGCTGTCTTCTTAAATGAAAATCAAAAGACTGGCAACCTAAAGTGTATGTATACCAATGCACATAGTCTGGGAAACAGAAAGAACTGGAGCTCCGTGCCCAGTCAGAAAGTTACGATACCACAGGAATAACCAAAACATGGTGGGACAACTCGCATGACTGGGGGATCGGGATTGATGGCTACAGGCTATTTCATAAAGACAGGCAAGGTGGAAGAGGAGGAGGAGTCACACTCTATATTAAAGAGAACCTTGAATGTATGGAAGTCAGCTAGGGTAATTGTGGAAGCCGTGTTGAATGCCTCTGGGTCAAAATCCGTGGGGTCATCTCCAAGAGAGACCTTACAGCAGGCATCTGTTACAGACCCCCAGACCAAGACAATGAGACCAATGAAGCGATGCTTGGGTCAGTTAAACAGCTTCGGGCCAACAAAACCTTGTTCTTATGGGAGACTTTACCCAGACATCTGCTGGAAGAACAACTCAGCAGTTCATCTGTCATCCATCATCATTCATGGAATGCTTAGAGGACTCCTTCCTCACACAAATGTTAGATGTGCCAACCAGGAAAGGGGCACTGCTGCACTTGTTGCTCACCAACCAAGAAAACATGGTCTGTAATATCTCGGCTAGTGACAGCCTTCGCTGCAGTGACCACAACATTGTGCAGTTTGGGATAATGCTGAGCACGCTGAGGGTTAGTTCCAAGACAAAGGTTTTAGACTTTAGAAGAGCAAACTTCAATTTGCTCAGGGCTCAGTTAGGAGGGATCCTGTGGGAAGCTTCAATTGTAGATAAAGGAGCTAGTGAGCGCTGGCAGTTTTTCAAGAACACCCTCCTGGAAACACAAAACCAATTCATTCCCTCTATGGCAAGGAGAGTAGGCGGAGTAAGAGACTCCCTCGGCTTAACTGCAAGCTTATGGGTCTGCTCAGAACCAAAAGGGAAATGTACCAGCGATGGAAAAGTGAAACATTACCTGCTGAAGATTACAAGGGCATAGCCAGGGTATGCAGAGATGCAGTTAGGAAGGCAAAAACTCAGCTTGAGCTGAAATTGGCCCAAGACATCAGGAACTTCAAGAAGACATTCTTTAGAAACAGCAAGAACAAACAGAGGGCAGAAGGAGAGTATTGGTCCACTATTAAACAGAAGAGGTGAACTAGTCACCAACAGCACTGAAAATGCAGAGGTCTTCAAAACCTTCTACACCTCTGTCTTTACCAGTGCCATCAGGTCCCAGGCCATGGGAACAAAAATCCAGCTTGAGGCAGAGGCAGACCTGCCATCAGGGAAGGAAGAGCTGATGTGTCAAATGCTACACAGGAGCTTGACCCATACAAATCAATGGGCCTAGGTGCCATCCCACCAAGGGTGTTAAGAGAGCTGGCTGATGTCATTCCGAGGCCACTTTCCATAACCTTTGAGAAGTCGTGGAGATCAGGAGACATGCCTGAAGACTGGAAAAGGGCTAATGTCACTCCCATCCATAAGAAAGGTCCCAAGTAACTATAGACCCATTAGCCTCATGTCAGTCCCTGGGAAGGTTATGAAGCGGATCCTCCTGGGGACTATCATAAGCAAACCGAAGCACATAATTGTGAAAAGCCAACATGGCTTCATCAGGGGCAAATCGTGCTTGACAAACCTAATCGCCTTCTATGACAAAGTAACCCACTTGGTTGATGAAGGACAAGTGGTGGATATAGTCTATCTGGAATTCTCCAAGGCTTTCGACATGGTCCCCCACAGCCCCCTCCTTGAAAAACTGACTCATTACAACCTAGACAAATGGTCTGTGCGGTAGGTGGGGAACTGGCTGATGGGCCGTACCCAGCAGGTGGTGATAAATTGCTCATTCTCAAAATGACAACTGGTCACAAACAGGGTCCCCCAGGGATCAATATTGGGCCCAGTGCTGTTTAATATCTTCATAAGTGACTTGGATGCTGCAGTTAAGAGCACTCTGATGAAATTTGCAGATGATACAAAAATAAGAGGGGTGGTTGACACTCCAGAGGAGACAGCCACCCTCCAGGAAGATCTGGACAGGCTGGAGGAGTGGGCTAGCAGAAACCTTATGAAGTTCAGAGGGGATAAATGCAGGGTCTTGCACCTGGAAACACATAACCCAGGAATGCAGTTCGAACTGGGATGCAGCTGGCTGGAGGGTAGCCCTGTGGGGAGGGACCTGGGGGTCTTGGTGGACAGCAGGCTCAACACAAGTGATCAGTGCACTGAAGTGGCAAGGCTGACAGGATGCTGGGTTGCATTAAGAGGGGTATCACCAGCAGAGATAAAGAAGTTATTCTACTGCTTTACTTGGTGCTGGTCAGACCATACCTCAAGTGCTGTGTTCAGTTTTGGTCTCTGCTATACAAAAAAGATGTGGACAAGCTGGAAAGGATCCAGAGAAAGGCCATGAGGATGGTCAGGGAACTGGAACATCTGCCGTATGAAGAAAGGCTGATAAAAATGGGTATATTCAGCCTTGAGAAGAGAAGGCTTAGCGGAGACCTTATTACAATGTACCAGTACTTAAAGGGTGGCTACTAAGAGGAAGCAGACTCCCTTTTTACAAGGAGTCACATGGAAAATACAATGGCTGCAAGCTGCTCCTGGGGAAATTCTGATTTGAGTCTAGAAGAAAGTTTTTTACAATTAGAACATTTAAACACTGGAATAGTCTCCCAAGAGAAGTGGTGGATTCCCCTATATTAGATAGTTTCAAGACTCATCTTGACAGGGTCCTGGCCCATTTCACTTTAACTACACTTAAGGTTGGACTAGGTGATCCTTGAGGTCCCTTCCAACCTGGCATTCTATGAATCTATGTTTTTCTCAAAGGGATGCTATGCCATTGCCACCAGAAGGGAATTCCCTGCTCAGTCACCAATGACAGGAAAGGTCTGAGGAGAATACAGGCTACAAAAAAGCTTGGGGGTCTCCTGTGTATTAACTACATCCTCTAAAGCAATCATTAGATGAGATGGTAAAGCAGGATGAATAAGATTGTTCTAAGAAACCATTTCAAATTGATATAGCAACACAGTGCAGCACAACAATAACACATCCTAAGTTATGACCAGGAAAATAATAACTCTAAATCAAGAGAGACAATAAAGAGTAATACTCTAACAGAGACAGCTAAGCATTAGTTTCAATGACTCAGAAGATTTTAGCCAATATTTGGAAGTTATCTGCCTAGTTTCCAATTTTGTGCCTGATACTTTTTCCATTCTGATCCTGCACTTTTCACTTTAAGGTGGCACTTCAGTCCCCACCAGAGCCACAGAAGGGAACCTGAAGAAGCAGGAAGAATATGCACCTTCCCGTCTTTTTGAATACCCATATGAGAGGCTCCAAAAAAACAAATTTGTGTATTCATGATTCAGGAGCACTAAGCGCCAAGGGAATCCGGATTTTTCATACTGGGTTAACATTAAAGTGGCACCACAATGTAGTGGCATCTACAGATGTATACAGCTCAATTCATGAATAAAAAAAAAAGAATTGTTTTGTTCAGATTGGTATGTAGTAATGTATTAATCATAAAGATATGCTATGATTTTACTTTCCATTCTGGGCTACTAATATTAATCTGTAATTTTTCTTCACACATCCTCTTTCTATTTAACTGGCAATTTCAATCATTTCTTACAAAACTGTTACCACCTCCAGAAACAGATGTTAAGCAAAACAAAAAAGTAACATCTCTGATGATGTACATCAGCTCCAGACAGCAATCTGAGCGTGTTCATTGAAGATAACAACACAGACTGAGCAAAGCCTTGTAAGACTGCTAACAAGAAAATACCATGTCCTCTAGACACAGGCAACAGCATCACAGTCTTGTTAATATAGTGGTAAAAACTCAAAGCCAAAGACAAACTTAAAGTTTGTCTAAAAGGAAACTGTAATGTCTTAAATTAAGTTGTGGTAAGGTTTTGCATGTTAAGCTTTCTCCAGGATCTCAGAGAAAGAATTTGTCCACAGTCTTCCTCAACTTTCCATACCACTCCTTTGACATATAAAGCCTTTGGACTTTCCTCTAATTCAACACAAATAATTGAGACAACCTAAGGCATCTTGTCTGGCCATCAGTTGCCTCTCCTACAGGTTAAATCTGGTAGTCTTCTGCAGATGCAGCAGAAGGCCTTCTTACAGTGGAGGGTCTCAAGTGGCTCTAGTCACCTTTGCTTAAGCAACTCAGCCAAGCCCTTTAAGAGTGTGACCTTACCACTTTTAATGATGTGATTTACTCCTTTCCTTAGTTAGTTTTTCAGACTAATGCCTGGCAAGGGAGGGGAGCAGCCTGTGTCCTGTCTGGTACAATATTTAGTTCTTCAAGGCACTTTTTTGTCGCTTATGAGAGCATAAGCACTAGGAAGAGTTTGGAATATTCTGAAGAAGGAAATGCAGAATGGGCGCAGATTCAAAGACAGAAAGGAAAGTTCTGGCACTCTGAACAAATCCTCTATTTTATACAAGAAGAGATAACCAACTCTCCAGACTCTCTAAAGCACTGTACATCTGCCCATGCTGTTACCTTGTGTTTTCAAAAAAGAAGCAATAAGTACACTGCCACTATGATCTGCTTGGTAAAACAACAACATTACTGAAAAAAAACTTTCTGGAATTAATGTGGATGAGAAAATTATCAGAAAAAAAATCATCAATCTTTACTAAGGCCATGAAAGATTGCTACAAATTCTTCTTTTGACCTCTAAAAAGAGAGCAATAACTACAGTCAGAAACGACAAATAAATAAAGATGGCATCACAGGAAGCAGAAATTTCCCACCTTTAAGGAACGCACCGGTAGTGAAAAGAAAATAGAGTAGGTCAAAGTGTTAAACTACAAGGATATTTTTGGGTTTCTAACCATATTTCTCTGCATACAGACCATCCTAGACCATCAAATATGTAAGATAAAAAAAACCACTATAATAACTTTCCCCACAGAAGTATTAAAATCAGCAAGATATAACTTTTCCAAAGGAAATTATTTCAAAACTTCACATATTACTGTGTAGGTGAGGTAGCTTCCAATTAGGCCTCTCAGAGTGCTCATAACTTGATGGAGAAATAAGAACGCATTCTCCAAAACATGTTATGCATATGAAAAAACTGTAAGAAAAAGAGCAAAGTGTCTAGTGCTACAAAAGTAACAGCCATGTCCAGAACTGATGCTTTGCTATGTTTGACAGTAGCCTTATTAGTCTGCTGACACCCAGTCATCTCTGTGTGTCAGGTGATGGGGTGTTATGAGATGGAGAGTGAGTCTATCCCAGTGCAGAAAGTCTGTGATGCTGTTGCAGCTCCTTCCAATGCCCTGCATGAAGACTGGTGCTGCAGAGCAGCTCAGCTTTTGGAGCAGCCAGTCCTAGTAAATCCTTAGAAAAGAAGTAACTTCTTCTCACCGTTGAGTTCTCTGGTTACTACTCTACTATTTTAACAAATACTTGGTTGAGGGAAAACCAAAGAAAAGACAGCATAGGAGTGACTATCACACAGAGGCAGAATCTACCCAGAAATACAAAATAGGTTTCTACTGAGACAAGACCTCATATGAGCTGTGCTTGATGCCACTGCTGCCCACGAGGACCTTTGCTTTGTTTCTTTTTCTTTTAAAAAAAGCTTTTGTTTTGCAATCTTTTTGCACAAATAACTAGCTCAATTAGAAGCTTTCTGTCCATGCTTACAGAAATTGTAATTAACTGTCTTTAAGTATGTTCCACCTCCTGTATCTTTTACTAACTACAGTACAGTTCTACCAACATACACGTCTGTATGATACAGCATCCCTAATATCAAACCAGAGAATGTATTCTATTGGAAGGGACCTCCCCAGGTCATCTAGTCCCACTCCTCTGCAACCAGCAGGGACATCTTTAATTAGATTAGGTTGCTCAGGGCCCCATCAAGCTCAAATGTTTCCCGTGATGGGTCCTCCACCACTTCTCTAGGCCACCTGTTCCAGTGTTCCACCACCCTCATGGTAAAGAGCTTCTTCCTAACGTCTAACCTAAATCTACCCTTCTCTAGTTTAAAACCATTGCCCCTCATCCTGTCACTGCATACCCTTGTGAACAGTCCCTCCCCAGCTTTCTTGTAGGCACCCTTCAGGTACTGAAAGGTGTCCTCAGAGACCTCTTTTCTCTGGGCTGAACAAGCCCAAATCTCTCAGCCTGACTTTGTAGGAGAGGCGCTCCAGCCCTCTGATCATTTTTGTGGCTCCACGCTGGACCTGATTCATCAGGTCCATGTCCTACTTGTGTTGAGGATTCCAGAGCTGGACACAATACTCCAGGTGAGGTCTCACCAGGGTAGAGTAGAGGGGCAGAATCACCTCTCTCCACTGGCTGGCCATGCTTCTTTTGATGCAGCCCAGGATGCGAATGGCCTTCTGCGGTGCAATTGCACATTGTTGGCTCATGTCCAGCTTTTTGTCCACCAGTACCTCCAAGTCCTTTTCCACAGGGCTGCTCTCTGTCACATCATCCCCCAGCCTGTATTGATAACGATGATAAACTCCAGAAAAACTGTCCAAACAGCAATGCCATTGCAATAGCTTATCTATACCCCTATTTCTTATATGCCAAGGAAACAGGCCTCTCAAAAATAGCTTATATAGCCAGAAATTTTGAACATAAAAACTGCAGCAGGTTTTCCTGGTTGTTTACCTGTTGCCTTATAAGTTGCTGTCAGCATTCACTGTGCAGAACTTGTCCAACAAGTGGAATGCACACACTTCGATTCCCCTTTACAGTCATTTTGATGCTGAGTTGCACATTCAATTTAAATAAGACTATGACATTTTTAAAAACTGAAATCTCCAGCTAACTAGCTTGCCATGCCTGTTTCTTATCAACTAAGGCCATTTCACTGACATTATCTGGAAGCAGTGTTCGTATTTAAATCTATTAATGAGAGTAGAAGATAGTGTGATCAAGAGGAACACATGCAGTGAGAGCTCATGCTTCACACTGTGTGTTACTAAGAGCCCATAAAAACTGACTTCCATACGTCTGCACTAGTGTAGCCTACTCTGTAATAATGCTTATTTTTCAAACTACTTTCCAAAGCTGTAGCCTCAAAGGTTTATGCATCTCATACCACATGCATGAAATGCGGAAGTGGTCACATCCACCCTTTTACAAAACCTGGGATTTAAAATAAACATTACAGTGTAAAGCTTGAAGTAAATAAATAAGTAAATAGATAAAATTACTCCACAATTGATTTTCTAAAATCTAACTTCCAAATCCTGTCTTATAACTTTCCAGGAAAAGATTTGTGCCTTCAAACGTGCCAGACTAACAAGTTCTAGCTACCATGACTGAGGCTGGCAAAACAGGTTAATGACAGGTGCCAGTGGTAACGTGTAAGTTAGTCAGGGCAGGAACTGTGACTGCCTATGATTGCTTAGGGTCTATTATAACACAAACGATACTGTAATTTTAATACTCATTCCTGATTCTCTACCTGGCTTTTAAATCAGAATGGCAGCACTTTATTTATACTAGTTTATTCAACTACCAGTTATGTAAGACAGGGACAAATCAAGTCCCCAGCTGGCAAACAACAACAAATTCTAAGCAATAAGTTTTCCACTGCTGAATAAACTCAGACCCACTGTAACAGGTTTGGTCACATCAATGTTTGTCCAGAAAGGACACTCCCAAGGAGCTTTTCTTGTGCAGCATTCAGCTGAAAGAATAATGAACGCTTTTACCCCACACACTGTTGCGAAAGCCCTAAAAGGGTAAGACGGAATAATGGGAGACACTGTTTCATGTTTGAGTTCATGATTTGCAAACAGATCAAAATGCAACTATAATTCTCTCTCAGTTGAAATGAAACACAGTGAATAAGCAAATGAAACAAGCTATGCATATCTCACATAGAAGACTTCACAGAACAAAAAAAACACCCTTCTCGAACTGAACACCAACTTTAACACCAACCTAAACATACACCAAAAATAAAAAAAAAGGAGGTACTCATATAAAAACATTGATTGTGTAGCTATTGAACTCTCCTGGTCTGATTTTTCCACTAGCCTTACAACAACTGAGATATAAAACGTATTAAGTAAATTGCAAAAGGGAGCTTACTGCATTTTAAACTACTGTAATCTGGATTTTAGGAAAATAACCTGCCATACTAAAGCCAAACTGTTTGCACCGCCTATCCTATCACAGGAATCTGTCAATGGCAGTGGAAACCAGGAGGTTTCCAGATGTGTATACCTGCTCTCTTTCTAAAAAACGGTTTAGTGACATAACAAATCATGATGAAGGGAAATCTTGTTTGCATTTTAAAGCCCAGAGAGGTTTTTTCTCAAACTGCTAACACACATACATATATACTTAACTTCATGCACGAGTGTGACTGCCGCATGCTGCACGTGCATGTGTGTGTAATTGCACGCAGAAATAGAGGTTGACATTAGAAAAGCTTTTTGCCTCTGTCACTAAATTTCAGGAAACGTCCGTTATTCTGGGCCTGACTCCTGTGTTCCATAGTTAATTGTATACATTTCCTCTAACACCTGTAAAAACTTCGAGCTTTCCCTGAGATCTTCAGCTTGCAGAATATCTGAACAACTGAACACGGCACAGCACTACCTTCTGTTCCACTTAATACCAAAACAAAGGGATACTGCCCTTGAACTGGGAAGAGGATGTACAAGAGAGACACCTTGGGTCAAGCAGCTGGAACAATGGGATACCAGTCAAGACACACGGATATAAAATTCTTTAGCAAGAGACAGGATTCCTGAAAAAAAACCCCATGTTCTCACTGCCTGTTTTCAAACTTCCCTTTCATACTTTACATTAGACCTACTAATATGAGGTTTTATTATTTGATCCACACCATCTCTTTTGCTTTTATCCATAAAGCTAGAGTTTTTAGATCCAGTTAAGGTTAGGTATAAATTCTGACCTAAGGCAAAAGAGAAAATACATTCTGAGAGGTCCTTGAGGACACTCCAGCAGTTCTGAGTTGTCTCTTGAAAACAAGATGAACCAAGACCAAAGAAGACACCTCTCCACAGGCCCGGTAGAGAAAGTCTTACCTGTCTGTTGTGTTCTTTTGGGGTAAGTCTTGCTGCGACTTCTTTCAATGCATTGGTCAGGCCGTGGCAGCTGCACAGAAGGGTCTCTGGTCATTTGCAAAGATGTCCTGCCACTTGAAAATGCAACAAAATCATGGGAAAACACTTGAAAAATCATCAAAGAAACAGAGGATCTTTAGACTAAAAAAAATGCCTGAGTTTTAGGCAGCATGTTGTGTTAGCTATTCACTTCTCATCCCAGCTCCAGTTCTCCTGCCGAGCAGCACTACCTTAACTTTCAGTTTTGATCAGTCATTGGCAGAATCATCAAAAGATTGTGCCAACTTCTTCTGTATTTGGCATTTTCAAGAAGAGCTAAACAACTAAAAAAATGCTGGTTTATTAGGAATAGGCTAAGCTCATGTGAGCTTTTGTAACCTCGAATATTCTAACATATGACTTCCTTAAGTAATTGGACTACTTCCTGAATTCCTTCTGTAAGTTTTCATCTCAGGAACATCATCCAGTTCCAGTCAGGAAGGGGCTACTTCTCTGCCATGTGGAATAACAACTTAAAGGACATGGAAAACCCTGTGCAGAGCTAAATGTTATAAAGTACTCTCACTAGCACAGGCCCAAATGACAGTAAATTGAGTAGAAGTCCGGAATCCTGTTTACAGTAAGGCTCTTCATTATTGCACAATTTAAATAAGTTATTAAGTTAAACTATTTTATGTTCATTTCAATGTTCCTCTCTATGTCACTAAGCAGAATATAGCGTTCATAACAAAAATACACAACAGGCCTTGTGTTCCTCCCCAAAACACCATGTTTGCTTCTGGAAACTTACTCCATGAGAAGTAACTGTTACTATTAACTGCTAGTTGCTTAAACATCTGCAGTTCAATGATTTCGAAGTAAACAAGTATCATGCTAGCAAATGCCAAGCAACTATACAGGCATTACATATGTAGATTTTTTTGAGTTATGTGAATAGACTAAATACTGATTGTATTTTCACCAATAGCTCCACAGAGATAAACAGCACTGCAGGATTTTTACCTTCTCAAAATATGCAGAAGAGTTAAAGGACAAAAAAAAACCCCTAATTCTAACATTACATCAGAATAATGCTGTTTTTTCATATTCAGTTTAATGGGGTTTTTGCTCCCAAGTTAGCTAGAAAACAACTCTGATCAATTTTTAAGTTTCACAACTATGCCAGTCCTGCAAATTCCAGAAGTATTTTTAACAAAACAACTGGGGATAAGATCTTCCCCTCACACTAACACCTCCACGTTTTAATTGAAGCATCTGATCTTAAGACAAGGAAACTCCTTTCCTGAAAACTGTCTGCCACAGTCTGAGAAGTACCCAGAAGACTTTTTTTTTTTAAAAAGGCCAAAAGATAATATTATAGTCCCCATACATACAGGGTTAAATGGTGGGATTATGGTTTCTGCTTTGAGCTAATGATGTATACAGATACACAATACAACTCCTGCTTTTAGTGCTACAACAGGGAGAAACGGCAAAGAGGGAAGACAAAGCTGATGGATAAGCAAAGAGAAGATTCTCAAACCACATGAAAATGCTGTTACTGTTGCTCTGAATTAATTCCAAGAAAACGAATGTAAACATGTCAATCACCAATTGATAAATACTATTTATCACTAACACTGTTCAATCAATATGGTGCAACTGGATGTCACAGCCCACATTTACTAGAACATTGACTCAGGTCAAGCAGAACTCCTCAAGAATCACTGCAGCAAAACAAGGGACACTTCATAGTAGAAGGGCAATATATACTTTAATGTTTTCTAGACAAAACTAACATTATAAACATAGCTGTCATTAATGACCATCATCCCAACATGGCAATCCATATCACAGATCACCCTCGAAAACTTCGTAGAAAAGTGAAGATGAACTTAAATGCACCACAAACACAGTTAACTACTTCGTGGCATTTTTTTTTAAATTGATTAGAAGGTCCTTGTAAGTACAAAGCTTTCTCCTCCACAGCACCAGAGTCATGTCTCCATGAGTAACATCTTCCTTACAAGTAAAATCTTACATCCAAGGGTAACAGACCGTTGACACTGAATTCTGACTGACTGAGGATAAGTGTAATACAGCTACTATTACCACCGCTGTTAGTACCTCCCACAGACACTAACTCAAAACCAGGAGCTGCTAGAGAAATTGGGGTTTATGGCTTTTTTGGTTTTTTAGAAAAGTCTTCTTAAGAGGCAATGACAAAGAACTACCTGACAAACGATTGCCAGGCTTACTCATGATGATCCATATATTTTTTGAGTGGTGGTGGAAATACAGAAAGGAAGGAGAGACAGACACATAAGTCAATAATAAACCTGGCATATTTGCAGGCTGTGGAAAAAAAATCTAGAATTTGCCATTATAGCAAATAGGCCTTTTTCACCTAGCAGCTTCAAAATAACTACAGAAGACAAAAAACTATTTTTATCCCCACTTGACCAAAAGGGAAAATGAAAATGGAAGAAGAAAGGGGCCTGGCTTTTAGATGTGGTTTTGATTTGCTGCTTTCTGCTCTCCCTTTCAGGTTCACTGGCAATTGCCAAATCAAGTGCCTTACTCACTAGACAAAGACTCTGCCACTTCAACAGACATAAAAATGTAAAGCCTAAAGAAAACTCAATAAACACTATTGGGTTTCTGACATCTTACAATTTTAACTACATCCTATAGTCTGCTAGTCCTTTGTGGCACAGCAGCTACAGGACCTTAAACCCACTGCCCTCTATGTCACTGTCTGCTTGGTTAACACAGGCTAAAATTGAGACGAAGTCCTCCCTGTACACCCTTGTCTGAAGTTTACTGCATTTTTCAAGGCTTGCAGCATTGAATGCTTATCCAATTTTGCCAGCTATTCCAGTCAGAAAAGACACTCCCATCACCCTTCAGATCCCCCTTTCTATTCTTAATGGCACTGCACAAGCAGTACTGCTACAGGATTAGACATAACCATTCAGATTGAGAGCCCTTGCCATAGCCCAACTGCAGCAGTAAAGAAGGGCATCACAGTTACAGACTTTATACGCTTATTTGCACCAACCCTTTGCTAATTCCCAGAAGAAAGGTGGCAGCCAGCATGCCCCCTCATTTTGGTATTCCTACTTGTTGGGAAAAACCCTTTAGGATGTGAGCATGATTTCAGGACTTAAAAGGAGATTTTGACTTAAAGCATTGCCAAGGCTGCTTTCACTTTCACTACAGGCAACAGCAGGACCTAGCCAACTCTGGGAATCTGGAGAATGAGAAACAACTCACAGTTGTCCCCAAACTGTCAGACTCCCAAGAGGAGCCTGTTAAAAGGGCCCTGATTCATGCTTTGTCAGCAGAACCACTCTGAGTCATATTCTGGGTGGCATTTTTCTTTCATTGCAAATAAAGAGGAGAAAAAAATAGATTAAGAAGGAATTAATTGAAGTTTAAACAATAAAAAAAATTTACCTGTACCGATGTTTATAACCTATGGATCCAAACTTGCTGAATTTTCTTGACAGAGAGTTTGATTCATTCTCTGGCACCCTGTGTAGTTCCAAAAATAAAACAACAGAGTAAGTTACATAGTTAGGTCTCAATTACAGTCCCCTTCCTAAGAAAAGAAAAATACAAAGTTTAGGTTAAAAAAAAACTAGTTCATCTTTATCTATACTTCCAGCAGACCCTTATACGGTTGAGAGCTCCACAAAGCCACATGTTTATTACTTCCTCTTTTGACTACACACTTATTTTTTCAGGGTCTACTGTAAACTGCTGGCAACAGCAGCCCTCCACTTAATGCTTCACAGGAGCAGGCAAAAAAATGATGCCACAGCAATGAGGCTGCAGGAAGGATTCTGAGCCTATTCATTTACAGCACTGCTAAAGCCAGCCCCAGGCATCCCATCAACCGTTCCAAGCTAGACATTCTTGCACATTTCTTGTAGTGTTTTTGTATTAGTATAATAAAGTGTTTCGAGATCTGTAATACTGGAAACAATTTGTACACTTCAGTAAGTAAGCAAAACATTATAGAAATTCAGTGAGTCTTTCTATCAAAAAACCCCACATTTCTGTGCATTGTAGGAAATAGTAATGTCTGAAATCTAAAGGCCTTTGCTCAAGTCTATGCTACCACAGAAACTTTGATGGTTAAATACATAAAAATGTATATGATAGCTTGAATCCTGCTTTGTATATTTGTAGATACTTCTGCTAAGGTCTACTCTATGCAACCTGAGATACTGTTTCAAAAAGAATTCCAAAAGAAACCACCAAACCACCCAGTTTTAAAATTATTGCTTGTAAGAAAAGGGAAGGCATCTGCTTTTAAGAGTATTGTATAATCAAGAACAAAAGCATGTTACACCACTCTGCAGATAGAACAAGGTTCTTAATCAGTATAGTTTCTCTCCTCTTGGTCACGAAACCACAATAGCTGCATCACTCACCTGAAAAACGTATGATGCTCTACACAGCATTTCCAGAGGTGTTTGCATACGATCTTGTTACGTGCTTCAAAAAAGAAGGAAGTTTCATTGCACTGAAAACAAAACAAATCAATATTGTTATAAAGAGATCCTGCCAGTGAAGTGAATTTTCATGTTACTGATCACAAGAACTGATCATCTCATATTAATGCACCTAAGAAAAGATAACAGTATGAAGAAAAACACATTCTACAATTCTGTAGAATTCTTCATTTAAAATAGGTTTTCTTTTTGGTTTCTCATTGCCTGAAAATAATTAAGGAATCAATTCCTTAGATAAAGAAAAAACAGAAGAGAAATTAAATTATTGATGCACTTCTGTTCCTTTACTTGTTTGTAGGTAACAGCTTTTTTCCTAATTAAAAAGCACAATTTTTTGTTCAGATGTTTTCTGAAACTGCACCTCAAATGTCAAGCAAAAATACATTCCCAAGGCTCAGTTTAACAGTATAGAAAAAGGCAAGGATAAGCGAAAGAAAGAAACTCAGTGTGTCATAAACTAATATGAAGCAATGACACAGAGAGAAAATGCACAAAACATACACGTAGAGAAAAACCAAGAAAAAACTGAAAACAAAAAATATTAGACAAAGGAAATATTTTTTAAAAATTATCTAACTTCAGTATAATGCAAGACACTAGGAAAAAGGTCAAACATAAAAGCCATAAAGTCAGTTCACCACAGCCACCTTAAAATCTCTTAAGGAAGACAACAGAAAAGAATATTCAAAGCTTAAAACCTAATCACTGGGAACTGGCAGTCAGTACCGTTACAGAATCACAGAATGGTAGGGTTTGGAAGGGACCTCTGAAGATCATCTAGTCCACTCTTCACTTAATGAGGTATGCCGACCTGCAAGCACCTTGTAAACTGTGAACTCATTCAGTATGTTCTCTAGAATTCAAAATTTCACCTCTAACAAAATCCAATTGTAACTCTATTAACAGCTATGAGGTAGCCTCAAAAAAATCACAAACTACCTGCTCAAGCAGCTTTTCTTCCAACTTGAAACAAATAACAGTAAAAGTGACAGAAATTTGCACCTGTTGTTAGAATAATTGAGATTTCATTTGCTGACAGAAGAAAAAGAAACAAATTGGAGACATATACATAAGTTTGTTTTCTCCCATGGACTATATTAGTTAGTCTAATGGCTAGCTGGAACAGTCCTATGGAATATCTGAAGAATGAAAATCATCCTCTAGCCTTCTCTCAAATGTACATTTTCCTCTCCATGGCATCACAGCACAAAAGAGAGTACAGTAAGGCATGCGGCCACCAAGAATGTTGAAAACTACTATTTCTCTGAGGTTGCTATGCACAGTATAGAATTATTATATAGTAGATTAGTCCCATAAATATATTTCTACAGTTCCTTAAAATACAATTTCAGGCTTGACAGGGATCTTTAGCTCTCTGCAGGATTCACAACTTTGAGCAAAGATAAGTTTAATTTATAAAAAGTAAAACCACAAACTTCAAAGGCAGTTCTCCCAAAACAGACAATAAATGTTTTTAATTGGGTAAAACCAAACAAATAAACAGAGCTTGAAGATTGTCAAGAGGAAAAATCTATTTATATTCAAGTTTTCAGGAGTAACCATTTTGCTCTTTCTCCTGTGGCAACCAGAAACTACAGTCTACCCACTGAAAGATCACACTACGTCTTACATTTTTAAAGTTTTAAAGAAGACATGTTAAGGGGTGCTTTTCACTTGCTTATTTTACACATAATAGAAATGTAGCTTGAGATTTCATGATTTAATTTACATTACAACTTCTAGATCAGACTGTGATCTGATGTGATATAAACCCACACAACTACAGTCACCAATACACCTTTAAAGAATAGTATCCGATTAAGCCTGTGTTATTGCCAACTTTGTGCAAAATGAGTCAATTTAACTACTGTTAGGAAAGAACTCAGTGACTCACTTTTAATATGCAGGATCTTGCTCCTTCTTTGTCCACTCTTAAATGTTACTTTTAGGCAAAGAATCCTCTGATGAACTTAAATTTATTTCATTACATGATCTTGGAGGAAAGAGTTTGTGGGTTGGGGGAAGGGAGGACAGAAGCCAGGGTTGTTTGGAGGTTTTTTAAAGAGACTTTTAAAAATAAAGTATTTCTGCTGTATCTTTTTATTAGCCCAGTTCAAATGCCACTGGAACTTAGGGAAGTTCTACTTGTCCATTTTTTCTTCTTTTTTTTAAGCTAAAATCTAAACATTTTCACAGATACAGAACCAGTGGCACATAACACATTAAAATCATTGACTAAAAGAGGAACAGTATAGCTACATTGTCGTAAGATTGAAAGAGCTGACCAGCAAACATTACTGATTCCATCATTTGAAGGCATTGTTTTCTAAGGCAGAAAAAAAGCTCATCTAAGCTGGTAAGAAAATTTTTTTAATGATTAACTATGTGCTGAAAACACCCATACTTAGTATGCAGCAATCAAAGGCATTCAGGAAAAAACAGCACAGCCCTACAGATCCAATTTATCAACAAGTTATGGAGCTTAGATCTGGAAAATGAAACAACTGCCTGAAAAATCAGGACCAACAAGATTTCTGACAACACACTGAGGTTTATTTCTTCGAATTTGAAGGAAAAGCACGTCTGAAAACTATTGCCTCAGAATGGATGCTTGTAATAAATGAAATAGCACAGTTAAGAGAGGGGAAGAAAAGCCTCAAACATTCATCCCCAAGGCCGTCCACCAAAATAGAGGAGACAATAACACTTTCATTCACCATTTTCACCTTTTCTGTGAAGGATTCAGTAACTTACTGCAACCAAGTCCAATATGACATCGCATACAGCACATCTAGGTTTATGACTTCCGCAATTTACTTTTTAAGACTCCTTAAAGATTGCAAGAATACTGTGATTACCCTCAGAATTTATAAATGCGAATATAAAAATTAAGCAGTACTGAAGGCAGTGAGATCTTCCAGGTTTAATCTGTCTGCCCTAAGGGAATAAATTGATTTTTATACATAAAGCAAGGATGACCTTACCTGTTAACAGCATTAACTTCTGTTTCCAATAAAAGGCAATATTTTTAGCCTCTTGAACAACTGTAATTTCTTACAGATAGTGAGTTAGCTGTATTTTTTTACTTATTATTCTCATACATCTGAACCAAAAGAAACAAAAGACTTATTGTACTTTTACTAATTATTTATAGGAAATGACAAGTCTAAACTCCGTGTGGTTTGGTGCCTCACAATCTACTTCCTGCCATTCATTCTGTTGCCTTCAGAGTGCGCAGTGTACTAAACATGAGGCATCATCAAATGTGAAGGCTCACTGCTTCCAGAGAGGTCCTGGTCACCTCCACACTCTGAAGATCTCCTCTATTCTTTGAACCAGCTTTGGTGTTTGTCTAGTCTTTCAGGAAGCCAGTCGTGCCCACCAAACAAGTAGAAAACCACTTATATTTGTACAATGGTATTTTATCACATCTGTGACTTGCATCAGCAAGGAAGGTAGCAGGACAACACGGTCAGAGGGCTGCAAAAGGAAGGGCATAACCCTTGAAGTACTATCTAGTTGTTGAGCTGTTTGATTACCTTCTCCTACTCCTGAAAAAGGCAAGACACTAAAAAAATGTGAGGACAAACATAAAATATTCTTCTCCTTTTAAATGGTTTTGAAGTTTGTTCTGCAGTCTCCAAAACATGCTAAAGCTCATAGTGCCATAGCCTCATCACCCATTTTTACCTATAGGAGGAGAGACAGACTAGCACAGAGGATGAAAGTATCTTGACTATACTATGAGCTTATGAACAGATGGGCACTCAAACATGTAGCCACAGCATTATCTGTTTTATGCTGCCTCTCGAATCAGCCAGAAGACATCTGGCTGGGCCAGGAGATCTCCACTAAACAGCTGGTAATTAGTACAGCACTCCACTATAGCATCCTACAAACTCTTAAATGAAAGACTGAAAACTTGTTACAAATGCCTTTAAAGGAGACAAGTCAGAGGGGTCATTGCTCTACCTAACCACAAAACGCCTCTGCAACTGCTAGAGCTGACATATGAGTTCAGGACCGCCCACATTGCCCTTTGCAAACGACTCCCAGCTTGCTCTGCCACTCCAGCGCGATTACACAGCCTTCAAGCTCAGAGCTGCTTTACGCCCAGCTAGCTCACTGCCCAGGCAGGGCAAGTTCAAGTCCACCTGGAAGAGAAGATACGCTTAAAATGACAGTTCTTCCCTTTAGCAGTCAGAAGATCCCTTGTTTGTGAAGTTCAGGGATTATTCCAAAGATAAGAGGGCCACTGTCAGTAGATGTACACTCATTCCACAGAGCACTGCACTCATCCACAGATCAAAAATGTTTTGAGAATCTATGATTCAGGCCTTAGCTTTTATAATTTATGACAAGATATATAATGTTCCCTCCAATTCAGGCTCAGAAAATGAAGAAGAAAAACCCAAACCCAAAATCACAGCAGGAACCCTGCCAGCACACACACCACTTTTCCAAGTCACAGGGAGTATTAATATAGCACAACAAGGGACCTTGCCCCATTACAGAGCACACTGCACATACATGTAATACACATGCACGTACATGTAATAGCAAAACCAACACTACCTCTGAAGCTATTGCTTCCCAAAATTATTCTTTGTCAGGATCAGCACATATCTGGATATTATCAATTGTTAATTCCAATAGGAAATACTCTGTTTTTATATATTTACATAATGCATACCAATCATAGCTTATGTATCAGACAATGTTACTATTACACTTGTTACACATGGTCAACCTTTAAGAATATTACACAAGTTAGGAATTAAAATTAATAATGCTGTGCCTGTTTGCATAAAGCCTGTCAAGACTGAAACAAACATATCTCAGTCTTGTATTATACCAACTAAAAAAAGGACTAAGAAAGAACTTACAAAAAAAGCTAGCAATAACACCTTAGTGGCAATGAATTTAAGTTTATGCAGGAATTTTAATTCTAGTTCTTCAGAAATGTTCCTTACAGAAGATTTTGCTATCAAGCCTTGAACTAATCGTACCGTCCTTCAAAGGTGGAGCTGAAAAAAAAACCCAAGAAAACCCCCAACCAACCAAACCATTCTGTGTGATGTACTAACATTGCTGTGCTTGCTCACCTCCACTCTCCACTACCACTGACTTAAGTGGGCACAAATGCAAATGATACAAAAGTCGTTTGTAATTCTTACACAACAATAAAGATAAAAATGCTGGTTTTGCCTGGAAATGAAATCTAAGCTAAACTGAACGTTAGAATGGGATCTACAAACTCTGTTCAATCTTCACAAGAGGTATAAATCAAATTAAAAGTTCTTCCTACAACTTGTAACTCAAGATGGAATATAGCACGTGACAGGGCAAGATGGGGTACAGCTGAACCATAGTATTAATGTAATTACTTTTCAGACTTCTGACACTTATAAAAAGCAGATTAAAAAAATAAAGCCTATTTCCATTTTTTTCTAAGACTATTTAAAAGAGCACAAGAATCATGTATTTAGATAAGTCTCACCCACAACAATGGGTAGCTTTACGTGCTTTGGAACTGCCTTGAAGTTTCTCTAGCATGCATCACTGGTTGGTATTGCTCCTGAAAACAGTCTTCAAAAACTTCCCCTTATGAATTCAGCTGAACTGGGCCTCTTCATCTGAATAAGTGAGACTGCAGAGGAAAGCACGTCTTGAAAATGTGTAAATCATTTTTAACTGCATAGTTTGGGGTTTTGTTCTGACTTGAAAGAACACAAATTTCAAAATCCCTCAAAACAAAAATTTCAGACTTCCAAAAGGCCCTTCTCTTACAACAAAAAATAATGAAAGCCAAGTGTTTTGCAGATTCAACACTTTCTGGTTTGGTGAAAGAGAAACATGAAAAGTAACAAGTACAGGAGTTTTGCATAAACTCTGCAAAGGAGTGAAATCATTCACCTGCATGTTGAGACACAGTGCAGCTGAAGTACAAGGCGCTGCTACAAAAACCAGTATGAGGTTGTGGAGAACAGCACAGACGTACTTGGTACCTACAGGCAAAAACCTCCACATCTCTCACTCCTGCATATCATTACATTTATGTTCCCAGCCTACACAATCTATCAAAGCATGTTTTTCTCTATTTTGTTTCATGTCCTTAGTTGAGAGAGAAATCTAGGAAGCAAGCCATGTTCCTCACATGGGGAAGCACAGGATGTGTGCTGTGCATCTCTTTGATTACCCATTTCCATATAGTGCATCCATTGTGATTACGCTCCGCTTTGCTGCAACAGGGTGGGGGGAGCCTTTGGTAGCCACCTGTACTGCTGGATCACTTCCAACAAGGTTGCTCAATAGACTTCTGTGCTACCAGGAATTGTACACAAGCATCAGATGGATCTCTCCGTTTTCTTGAAGGAAACTGCATGAAAATATACTTTTCTGATCTTCAAAAATTCATTGCAATTGTTTGTTGCTTTTCAGGGAATCTTTCTGTGCAGTTCTCAGAGGGTAAGGTTTCCTAATTTCATGCTGATACTTAGATGTTTCACAGAAAGTCTAACATGTTTCTTGCCCAGAATTCATAGCATGGCTCCACTCAGGGCACAATGAAATACCAATTCAATGATTAACACCACTGAGAAAGAGTTTCTGTCAGCAGGTCCAGGTCATTAGTCTCATATGTCAGGTTAAGTCACAGACAGCCAAATACTCAAGTCAGTATTTTGTTTATGGAGGGGAAATAGACTTAGGGAGAACACATATAATAGAAGTAGTGAAAGGTAAAACCAAAATACTGACGGTTGTGACTGCACACTATTGTGTGCAACAGGTATGCAGGAAAAATATAAAGTGAAATATACAGGAAATGTTTCTCATAGCAAAGATGTGAAGAAGCACAAGAGGTTACACTATAAAATAGGAAAGGTGAAGCACCTCACTTTTATCATAAAACAGTAAGTATTAACATCTTCTGCTCATCATCAAGTAAATCATCAAGTTTATGAAAAGTGAAACAATGTAAACAACAAACTCAAGAGCCATAAATATGGCTGACACAGGCACACACATCCCCAGCATAGCCTAAGGACATGGGCCTGTACATTTCAACTGTCATGTGTCAAGGATATCAGGATGTCCACTTCCACCCATTTAGTGGAAGTGCACATTCAAATTCTTTTGGTAGGTTCAAAAAAAATCTCAAGACAAAATTATTTAAAGGGAGAACAAAGAATTTAGCACAAGTTACCCCATGCAGGTGAAGAGCAACACTTCATCAATATTAAAAGCCCCAACAGGTTCCTCTTGATGAGCAGGTATACCCGTGAATGGTGCCCATCAGTGTGAATAAAGTTAGTGAGTATGTGGAAACATGAACCAAAATCCAACCTGCACAGAGTTCTCACTACAATATGGAAAGCATGATTCACACAAAGCACTCAATTTACTCAGAAATAATCTGCTCTTCTTATTACATGATGTTAATTCCTTCACTATATGCCATAATGTTCCATCTAAGACACTATTTCTTCTCTTCCTGATTCTTTTCTGGCATTCTCTCCAACTAACTGGAACTATGTAACACATTCCAGACTTGGTATATCACATCCGAAACAAGGAAAGTATTAATTCCCTGGGCTGTAAAGTGATATCCCAGGAGGCAGGATGAAGTAAAAATTACATGTTTACTCTGCATCATGTCATGTCCCACATGGAAGGACAAAGTGATAACACTTATTAAAAAAAAAAAAAAAAAGTAGAGGAATAAAATAAATTTGTGAATTAAGTCCTTGAAGAGTATTAGAGCATCTGGTGATATGAGTACACTGATGAGCTTTTCCTCTTTTGGGTGCAGAACAGCATAAATTGCTACAGCTTTAATCCAGAGACTAAGGCTACTGTTTACCTATTCCAGTATCTAATCTTGTTCAAAGTAACACCAGCAGAATGCTTTAAAAAAGAAGAGAGGAAGATTTTCTGCATAATTTTGGCCTTTCCTGATCTTGGTAGGGTATGAAGCACTGTAGCAACATTTCAAATGAGTATTAGTTGCAAAGGAGATTTTAATGATGGTACACACCCTTGTACTTACTGTTCTCTTGAACAATTTCCTAAAAGTACCTGTCAAGTCTTGAAATTACCAAGTGCTGTCAAAGTGTTTGCCTTATGATCACAATAGTAAGTGTTCACCAGCCATCAACATCCACAGTCTCAAGTCAAGTATGTTTTCCAATGCTTCCAGGTTTTCTGCTCAGCATGTTAAACTTTTGCAGTTCCACATGGTTCAGACAAAATGTATACATATGAGGCATCAAACAGAAATGACAGCACAGCTTCAATGCAATACACTCTAAGTCAAACTTGAACTTGTTTATACATGAACAGGCATTCACTCTTCACAAGAAACACTGAGAAAAGTTTTCCCAACCTTCCTCCAGCCTTCAGACAACTCTGATTTCAACAAACACACCATGAGCATAACCTTCCCATAGATTACCACACCAAATAGAAACAAACCACTTGGGAGTAACAAAAGCAAAACTTGCAGAGGCACAAGAAATGCTGCCCACAACAGAAGCAAGACAGTCAGAGGTACACTTACATTTCTCAGAATATATCAAACATACCAACCGTCCTCATGGAAAAATCATGGACAAGACTACCAACCACTACAGATTAATTAAGATACATAGATAATCAGCAAAAGGGAATGCTGTCAGCAGGTTCGCACTTCTTCAAAACTGTAAACTTTAAGTCCCAATATTCCAAAGAGACCTACATAGTGTTTTCAGAATACAATTCAACAAACTAAACTTATAACTCAGTCAGATACCAAAAATCACAGACAGACTGCAAGTATTTGGTTTATTCCACTTCCTGATTTTCTCTCCATCCTCCACACTCTCCTCCTCCTCCCTCTCCACACCCCACATGCTCCATAGCTTATAAATGTCTTTTTTTTTTTGCCACTGACTCCATCTTAAGACTTCTTCTCTTGCTATCAACGTGCTATCCTTGCTCCACTAGAACCAACACCGTTTTCTCTCAAATGGTCTAACAGCCCAATGAGTTAACTCTGACAAATGGATTTTGATCTATATTATGTGGCTGCTTCTGTTTCCAAGCTACAAAAGTATCTGTGCCTAATAACTTTGTGAGTTTTCCTCCACCCAAATTTGGGTTAATATTAGCTTTCCCTGTAGATTTAGCCTAGTTCAAAAGCACTATGTTAACACTGTAACCAAGACACTGCAGAAGTAGTCTCCTCTAATTTACAGAACACAATATAAAATGCTAAAAGTTTGTTATAAAATTCCTACTTCAGTATTGTTCTGCTGAAGTCCTCTCCCCATGCCTGCAAAATGTGGACAGAAAATCTTTCTCCCTCCTTTTTCTTTAATAAAACTGCAAGCACCATTACAAACACACTACCGGTCATTTTCTTGCTGTAACTATCAATAAAATTATTTCCACCTGGTTTCTTGCAGTAAATTTCAATAGAATAAACTAGATTTTGACGGACACACAAAATTTCCTACTTCATTAAACCTGAGATTACTTTTTTTTCCTTTCAGGCTTAAATAAAAACTTACATCTTTTCCCAGGACTCTGAGTTCAAACTGTGTTTCCTTGAAGTGAACTTTTGTAATTCTAGGCCTGTAATATTAGACAAAAAAGACAGAAAAAACTTAATGAGCCTTTAATTCAATGCAAAATAAAACATAAAGTTGCATATATTTACATATAAAGACAAAAAGGAATTCACAGGGAGATTTTTTTTTTTCAGGTATGCACCAGATCTCAAAAGTAAATTACCAGTATTTAAACATTTTAGCATGAATATGGTAAATGTGAACTATTTTTTTTCAATACTTGGATTATCAAAGAACTAAAAATCTATATAATCCAGACAAAGATTAGGAATTCCACGTATATTTTTTTAAATTGATACAATTAACCTTTCAAATAGATATCACATATCACACATTTCCACACAACATTGTTACTACTTTAGCACAGGCTGCACATTTAAATGATACATACCAGAAATATTTTCCTACTTGTTTTTTATTCTTGTAGACAACAACTCCTACGGGTGTTAATCCTAAAAAATATTCAGATTTGTTTTCACCCTAGAAAATAAAAATGTATATAATTCATATAGTACCAGTGAGGTCCAGTGAGGAAGTCAGCTTGATGACTGACTTGAACACACTGTTCCACTGTCTGTGCAAATAGCAGTTGATATACTGATGAAAACACCTGTACAGTAACTTGTAAGCATAGAGGCAAGGAGGCAAGAAAGAATGGCAGTGAGGGAAAGAATGGGAGATTCCACATGCCACCATGAAAAACAAAAATAACTTCTTTTTTAGGGAATTCTTTTTAACTTTGTCAAATGGCCAACTTTCAACTCAGAAACTAAACTCTTTATTCAGACATGAACACAACAGATACCCTAACTTTCAGCTGAAGCTAAATAGTGATTTTCTGAGCTATTCTATTATAATACAACCACACAGTTGCCTTCTCCCTCCTACAACAGTAACACCTGTGTACTGCTACCAAGTGAAGTAACTCCTTTGAAAGATTCAGGGCATCTTTTTGTTCAGAATGGGTAGCAACATGCAAGGAACAGCCCCATGCATCATCTCCTCCAAAGCAAATCGTTCCTGAGGTCAGTATCCAAATTGCAAACTGCCTTGAGAGAGAACAGAATGAAAAACCTGGTGGAGCAGAAGGCCCTCACCTCCTCAATTTATGGTCAGTAACCAAAATCGGATGTGCCTCACACTTGAAAGAGTGTAAATCTTAGGGCATGAGGTTAAAAGAAAGCTGCAAAATCATGTTCACCTGCATACTTGAGGCAATGAAGAAGAGCCCTGCAAGCTCTGAACCAGCACAGCATGATCCACAAAAAAATCAACCATGAGACAAACTGACTGTAGAAAACGTCCATCTGCATGACTACTGATGTGAGAAAGCTCAAGTACACTCGGTGAGCTCTGCCTATGGCTATCACTGCACTAACTGCTAAAGACAACTTAACTTTTAATATGACCAAGCAAGGAAAAGAACTACATCTCTTCATGCGTGCACCTTTAGTCTCAGATGAGGGCTTCTGTTGTTGTTGTTATATAAATAGAAATGACAATTTTCATGGGTTAGATTTGGGCATATTACAACTTACCCCTCGTTACCCAGGTAGGGATCTCCTTGCACAGTAAAAGCAAGCTACGGGGGAAAAAAATTTCCAGGCTCTGCTAATTTAACATGATTGTGTTGGATCATGTTGAATCTTGTTCCATTAACTCCCTCAGCTTTCTATGGGTGGGAGGGGAACAGAGCGTGGGATATTAATACAATTAAGACACAGGGTGCATTAAAAAATGGTTCTTATTGCAGGCTACACAGTTTTCAGCAGAAAATACATACTTAATCTTCTGTTAGTATCTTGATTTCTGTATTTTCTTTCAAGAGAGTTTACAAAGTACTGACATCTAACTCAGTGAACTACCTACATTACAACTCTCCATTTGAACTTCTGATCTTCTTTTATTAAAGAAAAACCTGCCACAAACACAATTATTCCAACAAGATAGAATGATGTTTCCGCCTGGAGCACACAGGCTCTAGGTGATGACTTGGGTCCAATCCCAACCACCATGCTATTTCACCAAAGAGGTGAAGGGGTTTGCTGAGGCAATACAGACAACTTGCAATACTACATGATATAGCAGAGGAAAAGCTGGAAACATCCTCTGGATCTTCAGCGAAACCTTCACAACGAATATTTTAAAAAGCCAGACATACTGCTGCTACCCCATCCTTGTTTTTGCAAAGGTTTCAGGGCACACTCACTGTTATTTACACAAAAATAATGTGCACATTCCTGTATCAAGTCAAAGATTATAAACCTCTCTCATCTCTCCTGACACTTGCACTAATTACTTATTTATCTGACTTGTTTTTTAAAGAGTATAACTGACTGTCTTATATAGCTGTAATACGATCACAGCCTTTCATCTGAAAACCATTAGGCTTCTGTATGTATGAATGACTGACTCCCCTCAGTTTGTAACCCTTTGCATTTCTTAAGTACAGTGTTTTCTTTCAAGGCATTGTGTGGCAACTAAACTAGAGAACACTCTCCCCCCCTCCATTAGTACAATAATTTTTTTTTTCACTGTTACCAAGTTTAAAATAATTAAACAATACTTACATAAACAGGGTGAAGATCCACTCCATACATTTCCAGGGATTTGGCCACCCCTAAGAAGTTCACTTCTGCCTCAGCAGGAACTTGACCCCTGTAAAGAAGTTCTGTGTAAGAACTTTGCACTTCCAGTCAACATATTAAAATAGACCATATTAATAAATACAGTTTGCTGGGCAGGTATGCAACCCTTCCTACCATTTGTTTAGACTGTCAGTTTCCTTGCAGCACTGTTCTTCTGCTTGTTCCAGGTGAGACTGGACAGCAGGTACAAACTTTTACTAAGCTCTCTGCTCTAAGATCCTATCACAGTTACATGCCATCCTTTATACCATGTATGCCTACTACACTGGCTAGTCTTTTCCCTGCTGTTATAAACATACATCTGACATTCCATTTTTTGGCTTGAATATGCAAAATAACTTTTTTCCCAATAACTACATTATTATTAATAAAGCAGGAATGGAATGATTGACCGGGGTACTATATGACCATAGCAGGGCTGAAGCTACAAAGAATTTCTGAAAGCAGAATTCACGACTTCAGATAAAATATTCCTTTCTTCGTAAAATCTTGCCTACAGGAAGTGACACCAACTGGTAATACCCAAGTCTGCTACTGTGAAAACAAAGTTTGGAATCTGTCTCATAAGATTACCGGTTTCAAAGATCCAGCTTGCGCTCGTATGTGCAAAGATCAATTAATCAGTTAAAAACTACCATCAGCTACATGCTGGTAGGAAACAGTAGGGGAAAACTGGTCGGGGAAAGAAAACCTGACTATTAGGAACACATTTAACACTGAAGAAGGATTTATTTTCAAAAAGAACAAAATGACTAAATAAATGAAAAGCCCTCAACAGTCTTACCCTCAAAATTTAATTTGTTCTTCCCTTAACAACTGACATTGATACAAGAGCAAGATACTCTGCTACAAGCCTGAAATAATTGAAGCTGCATTTTTATCTTTTGTTGTTTTTAATAACTCTGTGAAAGCTATTGGACTGTTATTGGGAAAGTAAGCAGATTCTGTGACAATATCAACTCAAAAAGATGCGTCTCCTGCTTCACTCTGTGATTATTCTCTTGGGGAAAGACTTCAATGCGTTTGCTGCCTTTCAAATTCAAGGTGTGAAGTTGAGCTCAGTATTTTGGTTCAAGACCTGGAAAAGTACTGCAATATGCACATTCTTGGTTCTTGTCCCCCCATTCTGTCCAGCCTGGCAGCTGCTTCCCAGGTTTTCCCAAATTTGTGTTATGCTTGACAAGGTAAAAAACACATCCAGTGTGAAGCAGCAGTGCTAGCATGAAAGCAATAGCATAGGTATTTAAAATACCTTCTTTGTATCTGGGAGATGGGCTGCTTCAGCCCATCTTATCCATGTAGCCGCACTGATACTGCTTAGGATGTTAGCCATTCTTTCTAAGGACTTCTGGAAAAGAAGTAGACCTGTAGCTTGTAAGAGAAACCCCCTTCTTCACGAGATGGATTTCCCAGTAGATCTGTGGTTCAACTCTGTATTCAGAATATGCAGAACATTGGATATTCAGCACATCAGCATTGTCACATCTGACATGTCTTTTAAACACTTCTGCTATAAAAATTTACTCCACAGCTTGTTGTGTTTTTTTTTAATCTTGCTGTAGCTCTTAGAAAAGTAAGCAAAATGTTCACTGGACCAGTAGTGTCTTACTGAGTTCCCAGGCAAGCTAAATATAAGTCCTGAATAAAGTCATTACCCTATTGCTGAATTAGTGCTAGAATCCAATACCACTTTAAATACTGCTGTTAGTGTTCCCTTATGACCATACTTAGAAAAATGATTATGTTTATCCTAATATTCTCACCTTGTCTCTGAAAGTTCCAAAAGGTTCAAAAGTCAAATAAGCATGTGCACGTGTATAAATATTTTCACAATAATATATTATTTATAAAAATATGTATTTGTCAAAATATTAAAGGAAGTAAAGGTGTGACCTGGAGTTACTGAAGGAAGCAGATGGAAGCTGGAGGAAGAAGTCTTCCCAAACACAGTCTGAGAAGACAGAATGTGAAGGGGAGCAAGGCTGAAACAACTCCCACTGCCACAAAGAGTATTTCGTTTTTACTGTCTATGAAAACACAAACTCTCCTCAGAAACATAAAAGCAGACAAATACACCCCAAAAATAAAATAGCCTTTGCAGCTGGTAATGACAGAGCAGGCAACATAACAGCCATGCAGCTGACACGCACTGCTCATTTAGTTGGACCAAGAGCATCTGAGTGCTGCTGGTGGCCCTGATCACTACTGAAAGCTACTGTCAGAGCTAACTATCAGTGACATTTTAGCTTTTCTTATGCCCCTTTGACAGCTTGTAATATTGATTCAAAATACACAAAACAGCTGACTTGCCAAGTATCCGTTAGTCCCAGATCTGCTGCAGTCTGGAACAGGAAGTGTCAGAGGGCCAATACAAGTTCTCTGACTTTGAATGACAGATCATACCAGCACCACAAGCATCTGCTTCTTCACATGCAAGCCCTGAAGCCACTGATTCCTCCTGCAGATGTGCATGACAACGTAAGGCCAACTCACCCTGTTACCTGACCTTGGGATTATCACGCTGGTTTATGGGTAAGACAACAATCACAGTAGTGCAGAGACTTGATGCAGTCAGAATCTCCACCAACTCTGACTTCATTCACCTTATTTGATTTAGAAACTTCCTCAAAAAGCTTCATCCTGAAGAAATCCCTGAAAAGCTATTGTGCCATGTGAAAAACTCTGAGATAACCTGCAACCAAAACCAGTTTAACTGGACGTAACTAGCAGAAGCAAGGTACATGCAGTGCCACAGCTGTCGTGCAAACAAACCTGCACTTCCATGCTGGATAAAAAAGTTCTTCCAAACTTTTTTTCCAAACCATATCACAAACCTGTCCCTAAAGAGTCTCTTGGAAGGTAATCTGGGTTATGCCCTCAGCCATTCTAGCTTCAAACTTCTTAACTAAAGAGACTGCTGTCACCTGTACAGAAGTCAGTGCTGGTAGTGCTGATGATGACAGTAAGGCTGAACTAACAGTGGGTACATCTTAGTTTCACTCTCTTTTTTGATGCCGCTAAATCCCTGACACCTAACTGCAGCCAAGCAGCAAAAGAGTAGATCAATAAGCACTAGAAACAATGTTAAGATAGTTATCACTCTTCTTCACAACCACTGTTCACCCAGCTTCTGAAGTTCTTCTTCAAGGTTATAAACTTTTTGAGGCAAATGGGTCTTAATCTGATTTACTACACTGATGACTACAGAAAGTTTAGCGAGAGGAATGAAGGTTACTTAGCATCAGTGGCCAGGTACATAATAATTCATCTCAAGTTTCATTTCTCAAACACAATCTCTGTGCTGTGGAACCAAACAAAATCTGCTGGAACAGAAAATCCAGTACTTTTTTACTTCACAAAAGGACCTGCAGTAAGGTTCTCCATAACACATAGATTACTACCAGGAAGTCAGGCACCCACACAGAAATAATTCTTGAACAACAGACCCTTTTCCTTGAAAGAGAAAGCTCAGGTCAATGTGGCAATTGGCACAGGCTCCAACTACAGGAGAACTTTTCTAAGAGAAAAGCTGTGTCTCTGAGTTAATACCTATTCTCATTAAACAAGGCCCAAATAACACTAACTGCAAAACTACAGGCAAGAAATTACTTAACCTTTATCCAGACTGTGGCTTCTTAATAGCAAGAAAATCAAGAAATCTAGATCTATGTACACGATGGCTACCTCTGATTATCTCTACATTACATTGGCAAAGGGCATGATGAACATACTCATATTTCTTACTTCTCTCATCTTAATAAATGGTTATATCACAATTGCACCTCACTTGGATTTGTTAGAACAAGCTTCTTTACAATTACCAGGAACATGAACTTGAAGATAGGCAAGCAAATGTTTATTTTGGCTTTATGTACAGTTGAACTTCTGGCATACGTTTTATTTTCAAAACCAATTTTACATTTTTCATTTTTGAAGGCATTGTGGTCCTAATATTTGGAACAGCAGATTGGGAAGCCAAATCTCTCTAACATCCAGCACTTTTACAGCAGTGACTGGTAGCTGACCCTCTGTTACTCATACACCAAGAGTACTTCAGTCTAAAACTAATCTCACTGAAAGTATTTCATACGTAGAAGGTAATTTCTAAAAATAAGTAAGTGGGACACAAAGTGCCTCTGAATTTCTGGGGATTTTTTTATATTTTTGTATGCTTAGAGACAATGTAGAGTTAACCTCCTCTTTAATAAGACTACTTACACAACTGCCGCAAAAGCATTTAATATTTATGCTATACTAACACAGGATCCCTTTCTGGCTCTGCCTGCTTTACTGACTTGACAAGTAATCAAGGGAAGGCAGTGTACGCACAAATTGCAATCTGACAGAAAATCAACCGACTCCCAAAGCAGCATAATGGGATCCACTATCAGGCAGAGATTATACAGAATGCCAATGATAGTACAACTCACATGTTTTGTGTCCAATGTGATTATTATTCCACCAACTGGAAGACGGAGAATTGAAGTTTTTGCAGTTTCCATTACAAAAATAAACCCGTCTTTTCCAACTTTTACAAAGGTTAAGTTGGGGCTGCATGAATTTCCACAGTCTGTTGACATACACGTTTCATGTCTCTGCATTTCTCCTTTGTCCTGCAATCTCTCCAACAGTTGTCCCTGCCAAGTACCATAACTCTAGCTTATTCCTGCCTTCTCAGCCTTCTCATACATAAAAAATGTTATCAGGTACAGTTTCAATGCCTGTGAACTTCTGTAATGCCTTGTTCCGTTTAAACCAAATTATTTTGAGGCCCACCAGAAACTCTTTGTTCCCACTGCCTTAAGGTCACACACAAAGTTTTGGAATTTGATTGATTTTTGTCCAGAAACCAGCACCTTGAATGCTCTGTGTTATTCAGTGCTGCCTTGATGACTTTGTTTCCCGGTGCTACTTTTTTTCTTAAAAATCGTGTCAATGTTCTTCACACTGGAATCCTTTATGTTGTTCAATGCCAATACACTCTATGTAAGATATGTTTGTTAAGAAAATGAAAGGACTTTAAGTTTGTAAAACCAAACTGTCTCTTTAATTCACACAGATGTTGCAACTGAGATTATCCCTTAAACCATGGGCATACAAACTACTTTCCTGGTACCTCCTGCAATGTGAGCTGCTCCCACAAAGGTTCATGCAGGTTGCTACAAGCACTCCTTCATTACGCCAGCTAAGGATCTGGCAAGAAAATAGAGGCTTCATTGTACCAAGTGCTGTACATCATTAGATTAAAAGTGGTTTTGTCCTAACAGCTCATTTGAATACACAGGGCAATACAAAGGAAAGAAATGTTATTATCCCCATTTTACAGACACGCATGGGCATAATAAGCGATTTGTCCAAAATTGTGCAGGAAATCTGTCCTGGGACAGGGAACAAAATTTTTTATTCTGATTTTTACTTCATTAATTTAAACTACAAACTAAGAGGAAACAGAAGAGCTATTAAGACTGCTGGTTCTGAAATGCCATACCTAGGTCTGACATGCTGTATTTCCAGTTATTGTCCTACTCAGCTCCTAAAAGAACAACTCCAATTACATAAAATGTTTTCTGTTTCTGAAGGCCGTAACTTGATTCCCTGTGTTCTTTCCTCAGATCTAGAGACCTCTACTCTGCACCACAAACTCCTCCCTTCCCCACCTGCCAAGCATCTCTGAATCTGATGTTACCTGCCAAGTTCCCAACAGTACTGAATGCTTACATCAGAGTTTTGTGTATCCGCTCTATAGCATCCTCCAGCTCTTCCTTCTGGTCTGGAACAAAGCGGTACTCTGAGACGTAACCTGCAGTGTGCTTATATGGGTCATAGTCCCCCAGCTCAGCTACAAGACACAAGAAGAAAAGAAAGGTCACCTATTTTCAATGCTTTATGTTAACCCAAATCTACGTTATGCCAATTTACCATGCAGTCAGTTAAAAAACCCAAAGATGGTACAGAATTGTTCACATTAGCACATATAAAACCAAGAAAAAATGTCTTCAGTCATTTTAGAAGAGAAATAGAAAGCTGGAAGAGCTAGAGGTTTTGACAGGAAATCTACCACTTCTACAGGACTGATATAATTTTGTCCCAGCCAGAAAAGTTGGAATTTGATGACATGTATTATTTGGCAGCATATGTAAAACAAGTGTAGAAGAAAAGTCTACTTTTTGGAATATCTAGGCTCTCATGATAAGCTGTAATATTACAGACAGAACTGGTTTATATTCTTGCTGGGACAGCTAACATAAACATCAGTGTGGGAATGTGGATGGAGATAAATATCCTGAGACACCTAGAGGTATGCTCTTCTATGGGCAAGCATCGTTTCTTCTGACAAAACACAAGACTTCATTTTTCAATAAAATACCAATATATTTCTTGAACACTAAATTCATCTTCAAAACCAAAATATTTTTAAAATAATTTTCTTAGACAAAAGAATTTAATGAATAGCAGATAAAATTTTCTTTGAAACAATCTTGAATTTGCACATATTAGTCACATCAGGCTACCTGTTGCAATGCAATTATAAAATAAATATGCACCTTGGTCAGAACTCACTTCTACTGATCTTAATTAAACTCTGCAAAAGTGAGTATTTCAATTTTTTAATAACCCTGAGGAAAATCTGTGTAGACTGAGAAAAGCTTCACAGAAGGTTTCTATCTAATACCCTCTACATCAAAAAAGCCAAAAGGAGGCTTCAAGATCCAAAAAGAGAAAGACTTATCTAGTATCTCATGTTTCTTTACAGAACTTAATGTTTCTAGAACAGGACAGCAATCTGATCAGTAGAGATGCTAAGATGTTTCTCTAGAAAAACTTCACAAAATGGTGTGGTTCTTGTCCACAGCAGGATAAAAAGAATTATGACTACAACAACAACTCCAGCATTCCTAATAGGAAAATTTGTATATTCTGCAAACTGTGCCATGGGTACTGATTTTTCCACACCATCACTGAAATAGTCTGCAGTCTTTGACCACAAAAGGAGGAAAACGGTTCATGTGCTAAGGGCAAGATCTGCCCGGAAGCCAAAACCACAACCTGAATGGTGAAAGCAAGGTCCGTGGATGGAGCAGGACATGGGAAGAGGACTCCGGGAGAACACATGGCCCTGGCTCCTACCCCAGATCTCAGGAGCTGCTAGCTCCACTGGTAAAGACACCATTGATATAATTACAGAACCAGAGCTGTTACTGAATTCCCATGGAAAGGCTGTTGACTTCGGTGCTGATGCTTTGAATTAATTTTTTCAGTATCTGACATAGACATTTCTCAGCTGTCTTTATATACTTAGAACAACCACAGGCCCTAAACAGAAGAACAAAGCTTTTTACAGAATCAATGAAAATGTATGTGTAGTGGGTCTGGCTGAGCTGGTTTTCCACACAGCAGCAGTGTTTTGTGCTGGGAGCTAGAAGGGTACTGATAACATACCTGTGTTGTGACTACTGCTGAGCAAGGATCCCAACATTCACCCC
>JAVFHW010046111.1:0-10460 GCA_032159205.1 Eurystomus glaucurus suahelicus
CAAGCCTCTTTTATTACCACTTTATTTCATCATGCCTGACTTTAAGTACTGAAATAGGACTTTTTGCCTATTTCTATAATGTTTTTACTCTTATGAGCTCTTAAATGCACCGTAGATTTTTGACTGTCCATGCCCTGTATATTTTTCTGCATTTTGTATTACGTATTTCTTCCTTTATTCTTTTTCCATACCAGTATAGCACCAAAAAGCCCCTGTTCTCACAGCCTTTAGCCAGGCGTTACTACTGGTGCTGCAAGGTATCCCATCTGTCCTATTATATGGCAGAGGTCTGGGTCATTCAACCTGTGGTCCAAATACCCGCCTCAAGCGTTAGTGCTCCGATGGGGATCATCCATTAGTCTTGGAACAGGAGGTGTGTATCTTAATTGTCTAAAAAGCTTATTAAGAACTGGGCAGGGGAGAGGTGGTAGGGATTTTAAAGGGGGCTCCTCGAATCTGAGTTGGATCTGCAATGAGCATGACCTTAGGAAGCCAGTAAGGACTACTGTGCAGCACCAGGAATGAGGGCACGGGTGAGGAACTCGCTACCCAGAAGTAAATCGTAATCCTGTGGTCGCTCTGTCCTAAAGGAGAGTTTGAGCAAAGATGACCTAAGAAGATGTCCCTACTTGTGTAGGGAGGTTGGACTAGATGACCTCTGGAGGTCCCTTCCAGCCTGAAACATTCTATGATTCTATGAGGGAGCTGGGGAGAGAAGCAAAGCAGGACTGAAAGAGCCGCTTTGAGTTTCCACAACTGCAAATCTGGGGTGGAGATGAGATATTGCTCATCTCTACTGACTAGCTTAAGGAGTCCTCCTCATTAGACATGTAGCTACAGTTGTGGAAGACTGGAAGTGTCCTTGGAATGGTGCAGGTGCAGGTAGTAGAAACGAATTGATGCTTTTATGTGGTGTTTCTTATTGAAAAGTTGAAGTCTGGCTTTCCAGCAAAGTCCCAAATCACCTCAATAAAAGAGCCGTGTTGAAAACTTGAAAGGATTGCTGAGCACTGGGGAAGGAAATGGGTAGAGATGGACTGTTATGTCATACTGATCTGTGGATAATCAAACCTCTGAACTGCTCCCTGCTACAGGCTTTAAGGGCTGAACATTACAGGCAGTATATTTTTGGTGTCTCTCTGGGTCTGGAAGTATATAGCGTGCTCCAAAGTAGTATCAACTAGGCATGAAGCTACTGCAAGGTCTTTATTGTGGTGTTGAGATACGAGGGAAGAAACGCGTAACTTGGCTGACCCTTCTGGAGTTCACTTGGCTAGGTGGGATTTGCGTCCTGGCTGTGTATAGCAGCTGTATTCACTAACACTCAGACCTGTTCTGCGGAAGACCCTTCCGGGTCCAAACTCGTTTTATCCTCTTGTGGTTGAACTCCAGCCGGCAACTGAGCACCACAGCTGCTCGCTCGTCCCAGCAGGACGGGGCAGAGTTTTGGGAAAAAAAAAGAAAGGTAAAACTCATAGGTTGAGATAAAGACAGTTTAATAGGACAGAAATGGAAAGGAAATAAAAACAATAGTAATAGAATATACAAAACAAGTGATGCTCAATGCAATTGCTGACTGATGCCCGGCCAATTCTCGAGCCGTGGTGTTCCCTGGCCAGTTCCCCCCAGTTTATATACTGGGTGTGATGGCATATGGGGTGGAACACCCCTTTGGGTGGTCTGGGTCGCCTGTCCGGCCGTGTCTCCCCCAGCTCCCTGTGCAGCCCCAGCCTCCGCTGGCCGGGCAGCCTGAGGAGCTGGAGAGTCCTTGACTCTCAGCAACGCTGCTCAGCAACAGCTAAACCATCGGCGTGTTCTCGGCGTTATTCTCATCCTAAATCCAAACACTGCACCATACCAGCTACTAGGAGGAAAATGAATTTTATTCCAGCTGAGACCAGGGCACTTGTGGGATGTAACGCTGTTGTCCCACCTCTGAAGGGCAGGATTTGGCCACGGTGGGCGTCCAGCGTCGCCTGTCCTTCCTGACAGGCAGAGGATGTTGCGAGTGGCTGTTTTTTGGATTCCAACTGGGGTTTCCAGTTACAGGTTTTATATTTGACTGCTTTCGTGGCTGGAAACTTTTGCCAGCTGTCAACTTCAGAGCAAGTGGCAATCTGCCTCCTCCAGCAAACGCAGCCTCCGTGTTTATTTTCGGTTTCATGTTTGTTATACTTAGTGTAGGTTAAAAATCCTGGCATAACATCCTTGACCCTCCAGTAAGACATGCAGTGATCCTTTTTTTGTGGTTAGAGTATTAAATAACTTGTTGCATGCAAGTACAAATCGCAGAAAGTCCTGACCCATGTAATACTCGACCGGTTTAGGACCGTAGTAACCGAGGTGGTTTCATATTATGGTTTCCACGTAATGAGCAAAGGGACTTTTGACATGATACAAAGGCTGAGCGCAATAAAGGGCGGCAGGGGCCGAAAGTAAACAATTATTACAACGCATTTCTTTTTGTGTCTCTCTTTTTCATTTTTGTTTTGTTTGCTCTTGAACAGATTGAAAACATAGACGCGTGCCTGAGTTTCCTGGCTGCGAAGGGAATCAACATACAGGGGCTGTCGGCAGAAGGTGAGTCCATCACTCGGTTAACATCCCGTGTTCAGTGAGAAGCCTCCTTGCACTTGTAACCAGCACGTGGAGCGTGGTGCGAGGTTGACCGGATCATTTACACTTCTGACAATCTTTACTTCTTTTTTCCCTGTCTCAGTTTGAAAGGTAGGTAAAATATGTATCTGATCTCCACACAGCGGGCTTGTAAAACCAGTCCATGGGGCCAAGTTAGAATTCAATCACTTTTGTTTCTTTCTGTTGAAAGCCAGAAATTTCTATAATTAGCCCATTGAGCAGAGTGTAGATTTTACAGATATTTAAAGTCAACTGCTGGCAACTGTTTGCCTTTTGAGAGAGAAACTTATTTCCTCATTCTTCTATTATTTTCTTACCTGTTTTCTTTCCTTTCTTAAAGAATGATTATTTTAAAAAACTTTGTTTCCAAATGCACAAAGAGATAAAATCCAAGTGTTTTGAACCAAAACAAAAAAGAAAAAGACATTTTGACCTCTAATTAATCTGCTTTTAAAGGGCACCAGAATTTTTCTGAAACGTAAACATGACTCAGCGTAGTATATTCCTTTATGCCAGTGCATGATGTATGTCAGAACGTGTGGTGCCTTCTGGCTCAGAGGCTGTCTTAAGAGATCAGACCGATTTCTTCCATCCTCACCACCAGCTTTCATTTATACTTCCATTTAAATACGCTGGAAAAGCAGCTGGATTCAGAAGCTGCTGAGGCAAACTCTATCTTATGACATTTCCTTCAGCGCTTCGCAGAGCAAATAATTGGATGTGTGGCGTCAGGTGAGACTTCAAGTTAGGTTTGTTGGCTAAGTCTCTTTGCAAACTTAGTCTCGAGGAGGTGGCTATATCAGGTTGTGCACGGACGTTTACTTTGTGTGGATAAGTTCATTGCCTGTATCTTTAAAGCAGCGCTTTCTTCCTCTGAAGAAATCTATAGCTCAAGCAAGGAAGGCGAGGAAGGATGTGTAGGTGCAGTGGGCCGATCCTGGCCAGCAGCGAAGCACTGGAGAGGATGGGACGAGCGGAACCGAGAAAATGCATGGGTCGAGATAAAGAGTTTAACGGGTGAAGGAAGGAGGAAGAGACACCCAGAATAAGCAATGCAAAAGCAGTCACTCGCCACCTCCCACAAGCAGACAGGTGCCCAGCCAGTTTCCGAGCAACAGCTACCTCCCCAACAGGCTCAGTTTTTATTCCTGAGCATGACATCATACGGGCATGGGATGTCCCTTTGGTCGGCTGGGGTCAACTGGCCAGGTTGTGTCCCCTCCCGGCTCCTCGCTCTCCCCCAACCTGCACGTGTGTGGGAACAAGAGAAAGCCTTGACGCTGGGCAGGTACAACTGAACAACAGCCTCATCAGCACTGGTTCAGTCACAGAGCCGAGCCCAGCGCCGTGCGCTTTGTGGTCACCATCTGAAGTCTTAGCTGAAACACACTTTCCCTTCTAGGTGGTAAGTGACGTTTATAAAATGTGTTCCAGATAACAAGCGCAGATGAACTTGAGGAGAAAGCATCCTGTAGACAGGTTTTATATAAGTACTTTACATTTGTAGCAATCGTACAAAAATATAAAAATTTCCACAAAAGTACCATAAAGCTATTATTTTTAAAAATGGAAATTTAAAACTGCATTTGGCAATTTGGAAAACAGCTTCAAGAATTGCTCGCTGTCCTCAAAAGGAAGCCCTCTATTTCATCCCAGTCTATGAGGTCTTACAAGCCACTTTAAAATGTGTACTTGAGATGTAATTTCCCTAAGTTTGATGGGATTTGTAAGCGTGGAAAGCGAAGTAGCAGATACTGAGTACACATTGTTCTAACCTGAGTATAACACAACTAGTAGGAGGAGAGGACACCGAACACTGCCTGTCCTTTTCTGTGGGGTATCCTTAAGCTGGATTGGAACTCCAACAACAAATATTTACCTCCAAAGAGAAGCTCGAGTATGTTCAGCACAAGTACTGCCCGCATTGTATACCTTGATAGCTCAGTTATAATCAGGATTCTCATGCAGAGAAAAGAAAGTGTGAGATAAATCTTCCAACAGCAGCAGGTTTGTTTACTAGGAAATGGTTAAAAAGAAAATGCAACTGAGTTGGTTGTAAAAGCCAATTTCACCCTTGGCGTGATATGTAAATATTGTGAAGATATAATAAATTTTGCATTATTTACCTGTCTGGATACAATGCAAAATCTAAGAAAAATAGCAGATGAGTTGATGAGAAAACTGTCTGGGTGTGCAAAGTTGGCAGCGTAGCGTGGGTCACCCCGGGGAAGGGACAGGGTGATTGATGGTCATTGCTCTCCTGCCAGATCACAAGGCACTCTCGGGAGGATATAGGTTATCCCACAGCTTTGCCAGTTTTGTACTACTTCCTTCTTTCACCCTGTAGGAATTAACGTATTAAATCATACGGAAGCTAAGAAGAGACCAGTGACGTTTGCTGTCAGCATAGGAATGAGGACGTTTGCCGGCCCCACCACTAACTCTGAAGGAAAAGAGTGACGGCTAGAGAGGGGGAGGGAAGGAACGTTTTTTATTAAGTGAAGTTAAAGGACTTGAATTCAACAACAAATCCAGTTTCTGTTCTTAGTCACTCCTTAGCTGCGTTGAGGAAAGAGGAGGGAAACTGAACAAGAGAGAACACAGAACCACTGGAAACGAAGAGTGCCGTAACCAAACACGCCAGTGTTTCTGCTCACGTTGCCAAGACCTGCTAGGTCAACTGCAAATAACTGTGTTTACTTCACTGGCAGGCCCTTGTCTAGGAGGAAGGAGAGGATTATGATTGCTTCCAAATGGGAATCTATGTTGACGTCTCTCCTGGGTCGCTTGAGAACATGTATTTTTCAGTCATGCGGTTTTAGTGCGGGGGGAAGTGAATGATTCGAAACTGGAATTTGGATGACTTCTAAATGTTGAAATAATTTGAGACTTTGTGTATCATATCCTCCCAGTATTAAAAAATCCTGCTTGGATTTGTGCGTGCCAGTTAGACGTAGTCTCTTTCGTTAACGTATGCAGTGATGATGCTAAGGATCTGCTGCTGCTGAAGATCACTGATGATGACCGTGTTACCCTTCTCCAGCAGCCTGGAGCCAAAAAGCCATTCCCTTCTCAAAGACTTCTAAATCCTTAAGTCATTACTTAAGAATGTGTGGGGATGCTGAAAAATTGTTTTCTTGCTGCAGTTGTTTATTGCCCGTCGCTTTGAGCTGCCTCTCCGTACCCACGCTCTTAAACTTGTTTCCATGCCAAGCTGGCTTTTAGACTCCTGTAATTGCAGCTGCCCGGCTGAGCTTGCCCTCCTTCACACAGTATCTCCTCGCTGCCCAGATTTTGAAGATTATGGAGAACATAAACGTGCAGTAGGAACTCCCACTTGATGTCATAGATAGCAGCTGCACCTGTTCTGGGTAAAAGATTAGCTGGGTAACAACCAGCTGAACAAATGGCGACACCATCAAGTGATGAAAGAAGACATTGGGCTAAACTTTGGACCAACCACAATTCAGCTCAGACTTTTGCCTCTGAAATGACATTTGCACTTGTGGATGTACGTGAATTTCAGCGTACGACTGGAGTTCCTTCATTTTACATCCTTTAGGTCCTTCAGCATCAAGGTGGAATTTTTGTTTCCACGACCCAAGTACCTGACAGCGCTATTTTCAGCGTACCTGAGTAGGGCACTCAACGTGCTGCCAGGTTTTGATGATACCACAGTGTGTAGTTATGTGCAGTCTTCAAAAATTACTCTTTAATTGTCAAAAAATACCTGCAGATCTAGCATACATGCTGGGGGTTAATTCCTTCTTGCATTTCCCTTCCTCTTTTCTATGAAATTCCCAGTATTGTCCCTATTCAGATCATGTTCCTCAGTAGAGTCTACAAAGTTCATCCCAGAGGTGTTTTGGCAGGATGTGCTGATGGAGGTTGGGTCTGTCAGCACTTCGTGACGTGGCCTGGATCAACTGTGAAGTACGTTTACTTCTCGGCATTTTGTCTTAAATTAATTCAGAGCTGCTTGTAGTTATTTTGGCCCTTTATCTCTGCTCATCATTCACTGTGGACAGAATTCCCTGCGTTTTTTTTTTCATTCTGTTCCGTTGGGCAGACTCTCTTGCCTCACCTCTTGAATTAACTAGGAAGGGATGATGAGGGCTGCCTGCAGAATCCCTGCGTGGTCAAGCACAGGCGGCTAGTGCAGAGCAGCAGAAGCAGACACCCGCTGTTTTCGGGGGTGAATAGTACCTATGTGGCAGCCCGACTTCCAGGCAGATGGATGCAAGCCCAGGCACGTGCAGTGATTCTTCCTTGTACTCCTGCGAGCTAGTTCAGTGAACCTGTCCAGTCCATGTAAACTAAAACTAGAACCAGTCTAGTCCATGTAAGTTATAACTAGAACCTGTCCAGTCCATGTAAACTAAAACTAGAACCAGACTAGTCCATGTAAGTTATAACTAGAACCTGTCCAGTCTATGTAAGCTAAAACTAGAACCAGTCTAGTCCATGTAAACTAAAACTAGAACCTGTCCAGTCCCTGTAAACTAAAACTGGAACCAGTCCAGTCCATGTAAGTTATAACTAGAACCTGTCCAGTCCATGTAAACTAAAACTAGAACCGGTCTAGTCCATGTAAGTTATAACTAGAACCTGTCCAGTCCCTGTAAACTAAAACTAGAACCGGTCTAGTCCATGTAAACATGTTTTTTCCAGTCCCCCTCACTTCACAGAATCGGATACAAACTCAGCTTTACGGAAGCAGATGCAAACAAGCTCTACTAAACAGTGACAGACCATTTTTCTTCCTCCTTAGCTTTGATCTGTATTCTGTACACAATGAGTAGTTTACGAACTGCAGAAATTTCCTTCACAAATGTCAGGGGAATCCCGTAGTGACGTTTCTCTAGTCAGACCTTTCCTTTCTTTACCTTTGCTTTGTCCTGAACTGATTTTTTTTTTTTTCTTTTTTGATTTCCACCGAGCCCAGTGTATTTTTGTGAAGACAGAGAAGGGTGACTGGCACGCTACCGTGGGGGAAGTCCCAGCTGCAGGGGAAACAAGCAGCAACAGAGATACTCCAGGATGGAAATGTCCAAAGGGCAGATTTGTGGGGATTCTCAGAAAACCAAATTCCAGTTTCCTCTCCAATGTCTAGAGTGTTTGTTTCAGATATACAAGGCGAGTCATTTTTGGCTCCAAATTTAAAATGAGTGGGTGACAGGCTTGGCCTTATCTAAGTTAATACGGATGTTTAAGCTGCCGCATGGGCTGGAGGGGACTTGGCGCAGGAAGCAGTTGAGACTGCCCTGATGGGCAGGGGCAGCGGGGCTGAAGTACTCTGTGAAATACTCCTTTTGTCCAAAGTGCAGGGGCAAGCTGCCACGAGAATTACCTCAGTCTATCTGTAAGATAAGAGAACCAGAAGTACCTCTGAAAGCTCCATTTTGAGTAAAACCCAGAGGGAAAGAGACTGCTTCTTTTGAAAGTCTTCAAAGGTGTTTTTCTTTTGATAATTACGGTTGGGTCACCTCGGAAAAATGTCAGAAGCAGGTTGCTCTTCAGATAGGTGCAGCAGAAGACAGGCAGCCATAGCAAGCAACAGGTTTGAGGTGGGTTGTTGTTGTAATCGCCTCTCACTTCACACGGACATCAAGCCCTTGTTCCAGTTGCATATCGCTTTGCTGAGTTTAAACATGCAGACCCATGGTAATTTCTTTTATCTTCTGGCCCATATTTGTGCAGTTAAGCCTCCCGGTGCCTCTGGCTCTGTTTAGTTATGCTTCAGCCTGTGATTAAGTGCTACCTTCTTTATGATTCCCATGAGTCATTTGAGTTCTTTACTGAAGATAAGGAGATCCTTTTTACCGTGCTTTGCTGCATTTTGTGTCTGTTTTACTTTATTGTCTACTTCCATGTGTCCTCCCTGGCTAAGCACTGGCAGATGAGAGAGGGAACCTGCCTGAGGCAGATGCTGATGGCAGCGGGTTTGCGGCGTGAGGCTGTGTGGGAGCAGGAATGGACCGGGAAAAGGGGAAATGGGCAGGATTCATTGGGACCCCTCTGTCCAGGAAGAAAATTGGCTAAGAAAACAAAGACAGACAGAAGATTGCTTCTCGAGGACCCTGGGGTTGATAATCATTTAAACAAGGGGATGGGGACAGTGATGGGAGAGAGCACTGGTGGAGGAGGCAGACTGCAGGGAGGAAAAGATGGGTAAGGAAACGCAGCCAAGTAGGAGAGGAAAGAAGGAATATCCTCGGTCTGGGTGATGGCCAGGACCGCTTAGGTAGGGGTTAGGTGTTGCTGAGGAGATGAAAGTAGATTATATTAGTGGGAGGAAGGAAGAAAAGGTAGATTGAGATGCAGGTGGACAAGGAGACCAAAGCTGATATGGAAAGGGGAGAAAGGGGAGCAAAATTTTTAAGCCGTGAGCCTGAGATTAGCTGGGTAAAGGGCTTGGGAGGAAGAGCAGAAGCTTGTTACACAGCAAAGGTGGGCAATGCCAGCAGAAATGTGGCTAGAGAGGGAATAAAGGATAGAGCAGGGCCCATTACAAAGCCAGAGCAACCTTTCAGCCAGAACCGGAAGCAGAAATTAAAATTCTGGTTCTCACCTTTGTGCTTGGCCATGGCTCACCACGTGTCCTTTTCTTCCCCTCTTGCACTAATCCCTGTAGAGGGATTTAAGAGCACAGGGCAGCAGTAAGTTTTGTTGGTCCGAGTGGTCTGTGTAGTGCATGCAAACACTCAGCTGTTTGATGTAGCTTTTTTAATTCACTTTTTTAATTTAGGAAATTAAGCCCGCTACATAATGAAGTCATGGTGTATTATTAAGGTTGTCTGCAAGACACAATCAGCCCTCCTGCATATGAATTACGATACAGCGGTTAACTGCGTGCTCTGATACGTGCCATTATCTTTGTGTTTCATTTCATTTGTTACATTTTCACATTTAATACCGCACAGAAGAGCGGGATGACTTTTAGAAGTGGGAATGTTTATACATTCACTGTCAAGGTCTCTTTAGGTACCTCGGGTATCCATTCTTTATCAACTTGTGATGGTATCAAACTGGTAATTATCTGTTTTAATGCAGTTATTTCACCCAATAATCTGATTTTCCAGTGCAAAAACTTGCATCAGGTTTTCTTAGTGGAAGCAATTAGTCTGGTATTCCAGAAATGATACAAACCTGTGTGATAACCGAGTCGTTTCTCCTCAGGACTGAGAAATCATTTGCAGTGTGCTGTTGTTAGTACACTTGTTGTGGGGTTTTAGTTACTTTTGTTTAAAGGAACTATTTAAAGGAATGATCTTTTTAAGCACACTGCAAACTGGTGATAACTCTGATGCTATAGCAGAAACGCGTTGTGCAGTCACTGCAGGGGAAAGAGAAGTTCTTTATTTGTAGTTGATGCTCACTGTTCATCAGCTGCCATGCCGATGAGATGTGCAGCGAGCCCGTCGTGTCCTAAAGGAACCGAGTCTGGACGGCGTTATGAAGGGCTAACGTGGCTAACGAGTGACTTCTGAACATTGCCTTGCAGAAATCAGGAATGGGAATCTAAAGGCCATCTTGGGCCTTTTCTTCAGTTTATCTCGATACAAGCAACAGCAACAGCAGCCGCAGAAACAGCAACCCCAACACCATCCGTCCCAGCAACCTCCGCCAGGGTCCCAGCAAGCAGGGCCTCCATCCCAGTGCCAGGTCGGGGTACCGCCGGTACCGGCTTCGCTCCAGCCTCCGTGCCAACAGCCCCTGCACGCCGCGCAGCACCAGCTCAAAGCACAGCCAGAAATGCAGTCCAGGTGGGGAAATTTCCTTTAAGTTGGGGTTTTTCGTATTCTTTTATTTCATTTTTTTTT
>JAVFHW010046114.1:0-12156 GCA_032159205.1 Eurystomus glaucurus suahelicus
CTCAGCTAGTGGTTTGAAAGCAATTCTGGCAATTTATCCAAAGGATAACCAGTCCTCATTGAAAACATAATACTCCTCCTCCTACAGGCAGGCCTCCAACAGACAGTAATTGCCAGCCCACATATGTGCTTGAATCAAAACTTCAGGCCTGAGCAGTCAGCATCTGAGACATAGCAGGGAAGACAACCTCAGTCTGCTGTAAGATTTAGAGTCAATTTAAATTTCACTTGACCTATGTCATCAACCCCACAGGCATCTGCTCTTTAACCAGCTGACTGCCCCACCATCTATGCTATTTTACCTCGCAGTGCTGTTACTAGGCTAGTGCAATTCAGAATTCCTGGTGTCCTTTGCAGCTAACGGGGCAGGATGGAAATCAGGAAATACATTGCGCTTTAATATTTGTTTGCAGTGTGTTAAAAAGTACATATGCTGTCACAAGTAATTTCAGTATGATAAATAGTGAGTGATCCTTTATCTCTTGTTAATCAACGTTCATGTTAGATCTGGAATAAAATTCTCAGAAGTCTTTGACAGACAGATCCTCTCACAAATTTCCATTTGTTGGATGCAGTATTCTACATCCCAGATCTTTCTTTACTAAGAACAGGAATTCACCACAGCACTGACAAGTGGATCTAGGAAGGGCAGAACTAAAATGGTGGTGTTCTATAGATTTATGTCTCATGGAGAGTTCTCTAGCATATAAAATGATGCAAGCTCTGCCTGAACTTTGTGAACTGTGAAACATTCACAGTATCTCTCTCACATCTGACATACAGCAAGAGGTAGAAGACTGAAATCTGTCTTCTCTATTTCCACAAGTTTTGGAGAAACTCTCTCCCTTAGGATAATTTGTGAGATTTCAGAAACAAGTGATCATGATTTAAACCCTGTTAAAATAAAAAAATCTCTTGCTGAAATACACAGATATTGTGCTTTAACGATTACTGCTTTCACAAATTCAGCAGGTATCATCTGAAAAAAAGAATCAAATTCTCTGATACATAGAAATCACTTAAGATTTTTTTACAAGCTGTGCAAAGAAGAGATCACTCTGGATTAGGAAAAAAAAATAAACAAATCCACACTGGATTAAAAGTGAAGCCAAATTAAAATATTACAATGAATGGCAGAAAGGATAACAATGTTAATTAATGCAAATCAGGAACAACAAATTGAAAACACTGGTAAGGTAAGCATAGGGACACAGGAGGAAAATAGCACAAACCACCTAACAATGCAAGGAAGGTGGTTTGAATGCACATTTAAAAAAAATAATCCTGATAAATTAATTGATATATTCCAGAACAGAAAGAGTGGATAAAACCAGGAAGAAATAATCTTTTCTATTTTATGCTAGAAAAGGGGACATGGGAGGGGAAAGCCAAGTCATAATTATAAGAACATTTTTAGAAAATAGGGTATTTCACCCCCTTAGTCCAAGCCAGGATCAACTATCACACACTACTCTACACACTCATTTCTAAAACTCTGAACTAAAATTAATCTTCTAACATGGGAAATACCATATCTTTGTAGCTTCGTTACTCATCCTTGTAAACTCCTACTTTGTCATCTATCTCCTTCAAAAAAACTTTAACCTGAGTACTACTTAATCTCTCATTTCTGGATGCAGAGACTTCTGCCACTAGTTAAACCCAGTTTCTAGTTATTCAGCTTGCTCATGCAATTTCAGAGCTATAAAATTAGCATTGTACATTAAACTGATATAATATGTAGACTGGGACAATTACTACAGCTTTCTTCCTTGTGCCATCTGGAGGTCATCTTTCTCAATATTTTTATAAGAAATATTTCTCTAGTAAACTAATTTACATTATCTGCAACATATTCAAAGCTACAGCACTCAGCAACAGCTAGTCTTATTTTCAGTATTTCCAATCACAATAGCCTTAGAATATGATCTGTAGTGACCCTGAGACTGTGGAGTTTAAGTGAAGTGAGCAAGACTGACAGCAGAATTATAATCCTGGACTTCCAAAAAGCAAGTTTTGGCCTCTTCAGGGACCTGCTTGGCAGCATCCTATGAGAAACTGACCCAGAGGGCAAAGAGGTGCAGAAGAGCTGCCTGGTTTTCAAAGACAGTCTCCACAGAGCAGAGGAATAGTTCTTTCCATTGTACAGAAAGACAAGCAAGCATGGCCGAAGGCCAGCATGGGTGAACATGGAACTCCTGTCTGCACTTAGGCAGAGAAAAGTCAGTGGGACAAAAGGTGGAAGCAGTAGTACAAAGACATTGCCTGCACATGTAGGAACAAAGCCAGGAAAGCCAAAGGTCAGATGAAGCTGAAATTATCAAAAAAAAAAAGTGAAAATCAAAATAAAAGATGTGTGCATCAGCAGGAAAAGGGAAGGGAAGGGAAGAGAAGTGTAGTAGAAGAATCATAGAATCATAGAATGGCCTAGGTTGGAAGGGACCTTAGAGATCATTTAATCCAACCTCCCTGTCATGGGCAGGGACGCCTCTCAACTAGATCAGGTTACTCAAGGCTCTGTCCAACCTGGCCTTGAACACCTCCAGGGAGGGGGCAGCCACAACATCTCTGGGCAATTTATTCCAAAGTCTTGCCACCCTCGTACTGAAGAATTTCTTCCTAAGATCTAATCTAAATCTATTCTCCTTCAACTTAAACCCATTACCCCTTGTCCTATCAGTGGGTGCTCTTGTAAAAAGTCCCTCCCTAGCCTTCCTGTAGGTTCCCTTCAGGTATTGGAAGGCAGCTATTAGGTCCCCCCGAAGTCTTATCTTTTCAAGAGTGAACAAGCCCAGCTCTCGCTGGGGAGAAAAGAGTTTGGTATCACTTTACCCACTTGGATGTGCACACGTCCCCAGAAGGAATGCATCCAAGGGTGCTGAAGGAGCTAGCCAATATCATTGTCAGTCCACCCTTTGAAAGATGACAGTAACTGGGGAGGTTCTTGTTGACTAGAAAGATGCAAAGGGCACACCTATCTTCAAGAACATCTAGAAGGAACCTCATCTCAGTCTCTGGGAAGGCTATGGAGTAAATTGTCTTCTAAGATGTTTTTGAAAGCAGTCAGCATGGGTTTACCATTTACCAAGTGATGCCTGATCAACTTCATTGTCTTCTGTGATGAAGTGACTGGTACTGTGAGAAAAATAAAGGCAGTGGTTGTTTTATAACTTGATTTTAGCAAGGCATCTGAAAGTCTCCCATAGTCTTCTTATCACCACATCTATGAGATACAGGCTGGATAAGTAAGGAAGTGGATATACTATTTGCTGGACTGCCATACTCAAAGGCCTGGGTCTAACTGTCTAGAAAGCAGCTCTGCAGAAAATTATGAGGTCATAGCAGAAGACATGCTGAATACAAAGCAGCAGTGTGCCTTTGCAGCAAAGCAGCCCAAAAGCATCTTAGGTTGTATTGGCAAGAGCGTAGCCAGCTGGTCCAGGCAAGTGCATCTGGAGTAGAGTATCTGTCCTGGGTTGGCCAGAACAGGGTTAATTTTGTGTGGAGCCAGGTAATTCTATACCATGCTGACGTCATGCCCCGGGGCCAGCTCCGGGGAGGGGCCAGTTCCATTGGGGGCGGTTCAGTTGGAGTTCAGTTCGCCTTGAACTTCGCTCGGGTTTGGTCCCTCGCTGTTGTTCTCTGGTATTGTTTTTTTGTATTGCTCTTCTCTTACTGCTTAATATTTGTTATTGTTAACTGCAAAGTTCCCATTATATGTTATTTTCTTTTATATATGTATATATATTAAACCTTCCTTATCTCATCTCAAAAAGGCACTTTTAAACCTTTTTTTTCTTCCCTGTCTGCGGCCCACGGCAGAGGGGAGAGGGCGGGGAGAAGCGGCCGGCCGTGCGGCTTGGCTACCCCGCAGCTCTTACTAAACCAACACAGTATCCCATTTGGGGCTTTCCAGTACAGGTAAACTGTTGGCTTATTGGAACCACTGCAGTGGAGGGCCACCATCTTAGGATGGTTGAGGGCTGGAGAACATGACCTGTGAAGAAATACTGAGAGAGTTCTGCCTTTTCATACTGAGGAAGAGAAGGCTCAGGCAATGAGAGGGCTTACTTCTGTCTACAACTATGTAATTGGAAAACTGAAGTGCTAGGGCCTGAGCTATACGCCCTGAATTAAAGTTGACATATGGATGAATCTCACAACCAGACAGTATGACTGAAACCAGCAGAGGATTTTTCTCTGCTGGGAAATTAGCTGATTAGCTGTGAGGACACACAGTTATCCTGAGAAACAGACCAAAGCAGATAGAGATGCCTCCTTCTCTTTGGGTTTCTTCCCAGGCTTGGCTGACCTTGGACAGAACCCAATAAGGAGGAAAACCAGCAGGTGTCCTGCTTTTGAAGCTATTTTTGAGGATTGCCTATGCAGCCTGAATTGTTTATCCAACAGTATAAAAGCTGGCCCTGCTTGTAGCAAACTTGGGAAAAGCCGACCTGCAGGTGGACGCACCACACAGGGTTTTCCCCCAAGGCTCCCCCAGCTGCTCGCTGCAACCAGGATTCCCCAGCAACAGCAGGACAGAATGAGTATATTGGATGGGACAAAGGTAAAGTAGTTCATAGGAATACTGGTAATGGATTTTATTTCTTATCCTTTTGGTGTCTGTCGTAGTTATGCCATGTACCTTTGTGGAATGTATCGCATACTGCTGGTGCACCACTCTGGTATTTGCCAGGGTGGTTTGTGCATGGCTATGGTGATATTTGGGGTACGGTTGGTCTCCCCCTCGATTGTTGAGGTGATCTCCTGGTTTCTTTTCCCTTCTGTTATTGAGTTTGTAGTTAAGTTCGCTTTTCCTTTTGTTATATCACCCATGGTGAGTGGGTTTATCTCTTCTGTTACTGGCCATGTAATATCATTTCTGCCACCCATGGGGATAGATAATACAATCTATATCTGCTTATGCATCTGCCTCCTGGTAATGGTGGTGTTTCATTGTGCTGGGCTGGGTAATTGGCAAAACAAGGACACAGTGAAGGCAGAGCCACACTCTTCTTGGGGGTGCACAGAAATAGGAGGAGAGCCAGTAGACACAGCCCTGAGCAACCTGATCTGTATAGAATCATTTGGATAAAGAGTCTGCACTAGGCAACCCCTGGACAACCCTTCCAAACCACGTTACGATTCCATCATTCTTACAGATACAGAACAGATCCAATAACTCCTATTTCTAAAACTGAACAGATATATAAATTTTCTCCTAGTCCTTTTACAGTCTACATTTTAGATAGTGGCATCTTCTACATTGTCTTCTGTTAATTACTCCAATTACTGAAGATCTATACCAGCGTTCTAGCTGAGATAATAACCTCATTGGAAATGTAATCCAGCTTGCTGTATCCTATTGTACAAGAGGACAAATTCTTACTAAGACTAGCTGTTCTGCAAATTTAAAAGGGTGATTTGAGTGGCTTAATACTGATCTAGATTTCTAGAAGCTGCTTCTCTTCTACTGTCTGAGATGAGAGCAATACTCTTAAACATTCTAATTTCTGTAACATTAATTCATGTACTGGAGCTGAAATTTTTAATTCTGTATATTAAATTACATTTCTTATTGAGAAGCTTTAGGTTATCTTAAACAGGAAGATGTTCCAATCTGGAGAAGACAGGACTCTCTTTCAAATTGTTCATAATTTGAACTCAAAGTGGCTAAAGAATGCTAAAAGACAGGAAAAATAAGGTGTGAGATAATTATGAAGCTTCTAATAAAAGTAGCAGATGCTTCCAGCTGACTTTGTTATGTTTTGCATATTTACTGTATTGTTAGGAAGATTAGAAATATGTAGGAACATTATCATCATAAATTTTACTCTCACTTCCACCATTGTCTTTTGTATATTAAGTTAGTGAGAGTATTGTATCACCTATAATCTCTTCCATAATCAATGTAATAAGTTTCCAAAGGTGATATATGCATAATTACACATGCAGAGCAACAAAGATAAATTACTGCATATCTAGCAGAAAAGTATTCTCTATTCACACCATTGCTTTAAATTGCTTGGCAGAACTAAATAGGAATGTAGTAGCCCAGATGTTGTTTCAATGACAGGATCATCTAAATTCAGTGTAAATTTAATGGGCAAAGTTATAGTTCTGCACTTCTGCTTGTATAGCTGGCAGCTGTACAAGATGACATTTAAAAAAGAAATGGCAGGCTTTAAGGAATAAAAAAAAAAAAGGGAAAAAGGAAGATGGTATGTGGGTCCTAGGTAGCGTAAGGGTTCAAAATAATTTAGGGGTAGATCTAAAAGAAGCTAACATGATTAAAGGACTTTAATAAAGTTGTTCTCTCTGAAGTTTACAAGTTTGCAAAGAAATTCAGTCAGATACCTGATGGGAGTTAATCATGTAATCCTTTTTGGATGTTAACTCATTACAAAGTCAGCTCAGAGGATTAGAGTACTCAAGGTTACCTAGTGTAGGCCATCAAAATGAAAAGTCATATCTGAGAGCAATAATTTCCTCATGGATACTGCACTATGCTGTTGCAGAGTCTTCTAGAAACACATCCTGTCATTCTTTTTGCATGAATTATTCCAGTTCCTTCCCAATAAACTGTGAAATAACTTGTCAGCATTTCTGGACACTTTGGAATGTGATGAAAAAAGATGAGAATTGAAGTAATTTAAGCTTGCTTTATCACTAGCAAGACTGAGTTACCCAAGTGTAAAACATCCAAACAGTCATCCTACACACCTCTGCTGCAATTTCTGTGTGTTAAAAACCACATTATTTACTTGCCTTTTCACAAGACTAGTACATGTTCCAGTCTATACCATGGCATTGCGTGTGCAAATAATTTAATATGCAAATATACTATTGGCTAAACAGTTCACCTTTTCACTTCAGATCAGTGACATTATTGTATAAATTATCAAAAACAAAACCTTATCATCCATAACAGAACAGCCAAATATATGCGTGCAGTTGTATACAGATGCACACACACATGTGCGTATTGATTAAAAATATTTTACAAGAATGAAACTATTTTTAACCAACTATTTTCGTAAAAACTGTAAGCATATTTATGCGGTTAATTAAGACATGCCTTTTGGGCACACCATTGCCCTAAGCCAGCTCCTAGCCAGAGACATCAAGCTGTATCTAACACAGTACTGTACTCAAGCTAACGTGCCCACTGTGTGCTCGCAGTTAAGAGCAGGCTACTCTGCAGCATGGACAGAATAACCTTGTGTTGTTTCCTGGTAATAATTTTGTAAGCACTCCTTACAAGAGTGAAGATGCTATGCTCAAAACCAGTGCCACACACTGGTATACAATTGAACCTAATCTATCCAAAACACCAAAGAATACCCACAGGTTAATCTGGTGTAAACAGCCATGCTTTACTGAAATCAAGAAGCTGGAACAGTAACAGAGGTTCTTCAATAAAAGGGTCATCAGATGGAAACAATGAAACATGGAAAATAAAAACTTTTCCCAAGCACAAGTATAATGGAGTAAATCAGTTATTGTCTTTCAAACAATTTTTTTTCTTAGGAAAAATAAACTCTAAAATTACATAAAACTGCTAGGTGTCATTGCAGTAAAACATTCTGTTCATATGTAAAGACTTTTCAAAGTTACAGTATTCTAGCGTATCTGTTACATACATACACCTCACCAGGAAATGGTAGGGTGCATTTCAGTTTCAAGATTGATATTTAAAGACAGAATTTGAGGAGTCTTTCCCCTTTTTATCTCAAAATGTTACTACAATGAGCAGCAAGTCGGCAAAATTATTTTCAAAAAACAAAAACATAGTAGTCTAAACTCTTTAGTATTCAAGGCTTGTCTGTCTCCAATTCTTCCCCTTTTCTCTTGTGGTCATTTTAAAAAGAGCTGCACTTGAAACAATTTAAAGTTCAAGGTGAATATCAAGTTTGAGCTCACATTATTCCAAAACCTGTAGGTTATCTCAGTCACACTCCTGTTTTATGCGATTCTCCGCAATCACCAACTGTCATACATATGCCTCTTTATCCAACACACACATATGAAGATAAGAAAAATATATATGATTGGACAATGCACCATAGTTCTGACAGACAAGATTATGTCATCCACCCACTGAAATTACCTCTCACTATACCAGCAATCTTCTTAAAAAAGAAGCTGCCACAAAACATACAAAAAAAAAAAAAAACAAACCAAACCAAAGCAAACCAAAACATAAAAACAAAACCACAGGAAAACAAACATTTTTAACATTCAAAATCAGATTCAATTATGTAGATAAATGAACTCCTAAATTCTGTAGTGTTACTCCTAAAATCTGTAATGTTAAACTTCTTCTGCACTGAGAAGCTGATGCCTATCATTAAGTTCTTCCTTTTTCTTCCTTGAAGAATGACATCATTTTGTTTACTTTTCTAAAAAAAAAAATTTCTAAATGTCACGATGCATTGCTAGAAAGAAGAAAATCACAAAACTCTGAAAATTAAGTTGATTTGTATTAATTTATTTACATAATTCATAAGGAAAAATGTTCTTTATTAGCTTCTTCATGGAGGAAAGAAATGCCCCATTAATTTTAAACACATCAGTCTGAAAATGCTATCCATGTCAGATAGAATAATGACTGACATTACAGAGAGCACAATAAACTGCAGAGAAAATACAATCACCCATTATTCACTGTCATGTGAATGTATACTCATGTGTGTAGATACACTCAGTTTTTTGTACTATGAAAGCTTTAAAAAGTAGAAATCTTAACAGTAACTGTGATGTAGATGAGAGGAGAGACAAAGAACATGGATTTAGAAATTCATATAGAGACAAATACTGACTTTTGCATATCTTTGAGATCATTGATGCTATCACACATTCACGCTAACCCTTGGTTCACAGATCTAGACATTTCCTCATGGAAAGCAATCAAGTTGGTCAGGTTTGATTTACTCTTGGTAAATCCATGCTGGCCTGTTTCCACGCACTTCTTTTTCTTGTTTCTGGAAATGATTTCCATGTGACTGTAATGTTACATTATATTACTAATATCAGTCTGTTAAATATATCGAGCTGTCCTACTCAATTTCTGAAATCTGATAATTTCAGAAGTGCATTCTTTCTTGAGGTTCTTACAAAAGAAGTTTTCTTTTTGCTTTTTGTTTCTTGTTACACATGGTATGGAAATGCCAGAAACAGCCCGACTGATTAAAAGCTTAAAAATCTGCAACAAACAAACAGTAGTTTCATAATATATGCAGATGTCAGCTAGGTAAGTTTTTTTGAAGATATCAGATATCTAAACTTATACTTAAAAGAGCTGTTCAATATATCTATTAAAGCATACCCCCACAACACCTTTTTGTAGTCCCTATGGAGGCTTGCTCATCTCATCCAACATTAGTAGTCACATTGTGTTACTTGGTTTATTGCAACTAACTTAAGTTGAAGATAGAAATATCAAAAGGGGGTGAAAGAAAATCTGATCACCTGGGATATGTGAAAAACTGTAATTATTAGAGAAGAAAAAACAACAACAAAGTGAAATGAGGTTTGAAGAGGGAAAAAAATTAAGCACTATTGTGAGGTAAATTATTCACCAGCACACAGTTACTTTGAGGCCTTTCCTCTGCAATATTCTAGCTACATTTGCTGTTCTTAAAGCATGAGTCATTCCTCTTGTCCTGCCTCAATATCTATTGATTATTAATTTATACATAAAAATTAATAAATAGTTCAGCCAACCATTCAGTTGATATGAAGGAAAATCACACCTGAAAATATTTGGCTTACTAAAAACTTGTAAATTGTTATCAGCTTTTTATTAGCTATTATATCTCTATTTTTCTATTAACACTGGTTATCACTTCTCTGTACATATAATCTTTAATGCCTGACAAGGAAGGTCTTCTGAAATAAGCTTACACTCCTACTGCAGATCTCTCATGTTTCTCAAGTAAAACTTGCTATCAGGATACATTAATGTACATAGGTTTGAGAGAAAAGTGTATCTTCTCATACTAGTGGGGGACTACTTCCAGGAGTCTATCTAAGGAACTTTGAATTGAAAAGTTTTCCTCCACGCACCTCACATTTAGCTGGAGTTTTCCCCAGTTTATCAATATTTTCCTTACACTGGGTGGTCCAGAACTGGTTGAAGTATTCTAGATATGATCCCATAAGTGGTATAAGCAGTGGCATCTCTCAGACTGAAGGAGTGTGAGACATGTTTTTACAGTACCACAGAAGTATTAGAAGTCCAGTATATGCCTCACATTCAGGGACAAGCCTGTTCTTTCTCATTTAATTTCCCAATGCACTCACAATTCATAAGAATGTTGATGGAGTTAATTATTTCTTTTGAAAAGAACACAATGCTGACAGGAGCAGAAACATCATAGGATATTTATGGAGATACAGTTAGCAGCCAATGCATCTACTTTTATGTTTTATTTCTTCCTAGTTTTAATCTCCAAGTTCCTGGCAAGACACAATAGTTTGTTACAACGGTTGTGCATGGAATACACATCGTCACTCTAAATGGATATAATGCACTGCATTTCACAATTAGTATGATCTTTGATCCTATTTCACAAGAATTTTGAGCAGCTCTGAAGTGATGAAATTAGCAGGTTCCACAGATTCTATTAAAATATCTTGTCTACCCACAGGAAAAAAAATGAAAGTAATTCTTGCCCAACTTTCTTTTCTCATATTACACTTTCCACACACATTAAAGAAAAAAATAACTTATGGCATATCCTACAAATAGCGTGACATTCAGTTTATGATGAGCAATTGTGAAAATCTCCAAGGTGAAAAGACTTTTAAAAGAAAATGGTTTTATCAAAGCTACTTCTAACAGAAATCCACTATTCTCGAGTATTTCAAACTAAGATGTTAAAATATGAGACATCATCAAGAAAACCCTTGAAAACTTCTCTTCTTTTTTTGTTGTCAGTTGTCCATAATTATTCAATTTCTACACGTTCCAAATCCTTTGGATGACGCAGCAGTCAATCAAGTGAACCCATCTTTTCCAGTGCTTCAATTAGTAAGCTTGTAATTTATACTATGTTCTTAGCAACAGGCAATTAGACATTTAACTCTGTCTAGGATTATATCTTAAAATCAAGACTAAAGTTCAATATTCTCAACATCTGATCTTGTTCAGTTTTTGCCTCAATGATCCAAGTTAATGGACCATGAGTGAGGTGTTATTTATTGACTTGCCTTCCAAAACTCCAGGACTGACACAAAACTACTTTCAACTAGTTCAATTTCTTCTGTCCCTTTTCCATGTAATTTTTTTAGTGCTTTTTGATATTGTGTATTTGATAGAATGAATTTTTTTCTTAGTGAAACAGTAGTCACAGAATCCAGATTTCTGAAAATTGCAAATATATTTTATTTACCCTCTGTGGCTCTTTGATTTAAACAGAACTTGCAGATAAGCAGCAGCAACATATCTCGTCATTTTTTTCAAAAAAGCATCAGTTATTTTGACTACTACTCCCAGAATGTGAATGTTCAATCAAAACATATATAGTTAGCTGTTTAGTTCATTCTTCACTACAGAGCTCTTTGAATAACTATTCAGATAAATGAATAGATGCATAGCTATCTGCCTTTTGTATGCTCATACAGAAAGTCTATTATCCAGAACTCACACTTCATAGTTAAGTTAAATTAATTTTCAATCAAAAACACTCTATATAATTTATGACATACCCAGTTTAATAAATAATTAGTTAATACTCAGAAGTACTGATCACCAAATCATACACACCATTAACTCAACTACAATGATCCATATAAGCCATCTTATTCAGGCCCTTAAAAAGTAAAAACAAAAATATATTTTAAAAATCTGTATTTCTGATGGGCTGATGCCAGACTAGATAGGAAAAAAAAAAACATGCATTAGATTAAAACATCATTAGATTAAAAATTCTTCTAATCATCAGGTATCTTACAATAACAGTCTCTCTAAAATGAAGACAAAGCTACCTTTGTCAAATATGGCAGTGCAATGAACTCTACTTTTGAAAGCACATCTGCGTATGATCTTCTCAATTAAAGAGAAGGAACTGCTGTGGATGGCTGGGAAGGTGATGCACCTCTAGAGGAAAATGTATATATATTTATTTTGCCTTGGTATCTGCTTCACACAGCT